>JAPQRP010000024.1:6798146-6808269 GCA_037367295.1 Apogon hyalosoma
TATGTGTGTATATAATTTTTTTTTTACCTTTTCTTATGAAGTTATTGTGACTGTGACTTATTCTTGATTGATAAAGTGTAACTGATTACGGATGTGTATCAATAGGAATAAAATTTTTAAATAAAATCAAAATGATCCCAACTTAATGGACAAAAGTGCATTTCTACTCTTAGCCATATTTTTGTACTCAGTCATTTATACAATATTATTCATATTCCTATCCATGGGCATCATTAGACCTGGGCGTTCGGGGCTTAAGCCCTGGATGTTTTGGCAGTAGCCCTGAATCTCTGAGCACACTGTTTTTCTGTTTGTTCTTAAATAAGCATATGAGTAAATACATTTCCCCTTCATCACCAGCGCCAGCAGCCATATG
This sequence comes from Apogon hyalosoma, assembly GCA_037367295.1. Classification (NCBI taxonomy): domain Eukaryota; kingdom Metazoa; phylum Chordata; class Actinopteri; order Kurtiformes; family Apogonidae; genus Apogon; species Apogon hyalosoma. The sequence goes on from JAPQRP010000024.1 coordinate 6,798,523, forward strand.
TCCGTGCTTGTTGCGGTACTTAAAAAAGCTTGCCGTTGCTTAATGTCTGAAAACAGCAATATTTCATCAGCAAATTATGCATGGACATCACTAATCATGTCCACTTTCACCTCTCCAAAAATCAAAAGGAAAACTCCAGTATTATGGGTGCCATCTGCATTAAGCTTTTTCCTCTCCATTGGCGCACATTACGGAGAAAAATGTTAACGTAGCTTAATGTCTGGTACCCATAATATTAGGGTTTTCCTTTTGATTTTTAGAGAAGTGAAAGTGGACATGATTAGAGATGTCTATGTATAATTTGGTGATGATTGACCGCTGTTTTCGGACTTTAGGCGATATTAAGCTTTTTTTTTTCCATAATGTGTGCCTATGGAGAAGAAAAGGCTTATCGTGGATATCCATAAAATTGGAGGTGTCGTGATTTTTGCAGAGGTGAAAGTGGGCATGACCACACATGTCCACATGAACTTTAGTGATGATTGATCGCTGTTTTCTGGCATTAAGCCACGTTAAGCTTTTTTTTTTAATGTTAAGCTTTTTAGAATGCCCCGCCACAACCACTTGGTCTTCCTCTTCTTTGTCTTGCAGCTGTAGCTGTAGAAGTGTCAGTGTTGTGGGCATTATTGCCATCATGAATGCCATGATCACGACACAGGACTTTTAGAGTACACTGTTTATATACTGATCTAAATATTCCAAAAAAAGGATAAGATCTTCCTACCAACGACTTGAGAGTGCCATGAGTTGCACATAGGGATGCCGTACAGCCACCTTACAACAAAACAATTCACAAAGTGGCCATAAATCTGATGGAGGAAGGTTTCAAGGCACCCTTATGAAGAACGTGACAACTGTACAGTCTTCGTATGTCACAAAATCACGTCATTTTCTCACGGAGGCCTCAACTTGCTCTTACGATTTGAACGGCAGCCGTACCAGGTTGGTAAGATGGCCGTAAGAAGCTAATGCTGCCTCCACAATTGTCTACAAACTCCAGATTTCATACAAACTGGGAGATTCTGATGAACCCATTGTTTGTAAGAATATTTGCGACCAAGGCCTTATTCATTAACCTTTGTTCCTTTAGATTAGACTTTTTTTTCAAATGTTTTTATATTGGGGACTTTACAGAAACAAACAAACAAAATGTCATTGCACTGTAATACTTGTGTTTTGCAGTGACATTAAACTCTATTCTATTCTATTCTATGATTTGGGGCTCAGACCAAATTAAAGGCTTTAATATCTGCCCTGTCAGGCTTTGATTGACAGATCTATATGACAGCTTGCTTTCCTGCTAAGTTGGACTCTCAGAGTTATATTTTACTTAATTAAATGCATTTTTTCTCTGACAGACAGCTCCAACAAAGTTATGGTTAATAGGTTCAACTAACAAGACTGTAAGATGACTGTGTTATGCAGTTCTTCATGAAGTTAACCCACTGACTAAGTAAGCGTACCCTTAGCATTAGCTCACCCCAAACTCCTGTAGTCCAACCCCTTTTGTCCAAACATGGTCACTTCTGGCTCCATAAAGCAAAAATGGCGACTTCCGAATCGCCAGCTAGTTGCTTCCAAGCAGCAATTTGGAAACTAATGGGAGACACCACAGTTCCTTTCCACTGTTTTTAATACAGTCCATGTGCTGAAGAAAATGGGATAGGAAATTGGTATTTGCTGATGTTAACCGACATCCTAACGATACAAGGAAGGAATCAACGTGTAAGTGACATTTTATCCCCCTGAGACCCAAATATTTTGGCTTTTTCACATTAAATAATTGTCTTGATCGAAAACAGCATCACGCAACAGTTTTCAGATGCATTTTATTGATTTCTTAGCTTATTTATTCATTTATTTTTTGTATGGAATGTCTATTACAGTGGATAGCATTTTATTTATTTATTTATTTATTTATTTTTAAGTTTTGAAACTCTTCTCCACTATAGAGCACAAAAATGTATTGCTGGATCTCAGGGGGTTAAAATGTGGTTAACCTTTGAAGGATGTCGATCTATAGATAATAACATTGGCTTGAGATTTTTGTATGAAATAAATAGAAACTGTGTGAAAAACTGGAGAAACGTGTCAAAACAGGCTGCTCGATAGATTCCAACATGAGCCACAACATCTTAGAATGGCTTTGATACATTGTGTCCTGGCAGGAAAATATGTGCTACAGTGACATGCGCCCTGGGAGACAGTCAGGGATTGGACTACCCTGTCATGTGGTTGACAACTGACCCACGTCCCTCAAGTCCCCCGCCGGCGCTGCGATGACAATTTCACGGCATGAGTTTCCTCTCCTACCTGGCTCACAGAATTCCAACAAGTTGACAAATACCAAGACTGACCTCTGGAAATGCATGAAGCATCTGAGCATTACTGTTAGAATTCTTTTTTTCATGCACACAAGAAAATAATGCTGTCTGTATGAACTTGAATCACACTCATATAACATGGCGGAGAATGTTCTGTAACAGTTCAATTTGACACTCATAAAGTTGTCAAGTAAACAATCCTTTTGAATATTTTTTTTTTTTTTTGATGTGAAAGCCTCAGTTGTGTAAAAACCAAAAAGAAAGCTCAGTTCAGGGACAGTCGTGACAGATTTGCTAATGCAGGTCCAAAAAACTCAATCTTCAGGTGAATCTTGCTTTTTTTTTTTCCCTTTATTTTCATGTGTCTTGACAGTAAAATAGTGATATTAGGTGGAAAAAACAGAAGTTCTGACCTTGATTATGCATAATGTTCCCATTTTCCTTCAGAAATATCAAAGAAGACTAAACAGCAAGTGCTGAAAATGGTTGAACATGACATAAGGTGTTATTATATGTCTAAGAAATAAGGAAAGGTATTTTGCCATGTGTGAATGGTTGTGAAACAGCTTGTGGGGGGGGGAAATGGCATCATATTGACATTACATGGTCTATGTTTCTACTGTCAGACTTAAACAGGGCTTAATTGGTCATACTTCAGAGGGACAATGATCCTAAGCCAAAGTTGCCTTAGAAGATTATAAGTTGTGTGCTCGCAATCCAGCAGACGTAATTGGGTGCTTAAAAAGTTAATAACTTTTGAATAAAAGTGCTCGTCAGCTTTTTAGCACATCACATGTAATCTGTGACCGGGACTCCAGAAGCTCGCATGCTAATGACGACTATAGGGATTTAATTAAATGATTTTCCTCCCCTTCCAGTATATTTGACTTCACTTTTCAAATACATTCCAACTTAATTTCTCAGACGGTTTGATTTGAATAATTCCTTCCCATAAATGACTATGAATTTAATTAAGATGCCCGTTTGTCTTCCCAAATCAACAGATGCCCTAGCCTTAGTTCAAAATGTGTTTTGCCAACCAGAAGCAGCTTTGTGGATCACAAATTTTTTGCTAAGGAGGTGTGTTGGCACAGTCCATGAAATATAAATCCTTAACCTTTGGCATTGCATTTTGTTCCTTAGAAATGAATATGTAATTACATATTTTAGTACTTGGGACTTGAAAAATCCAAGGTTTGTGAGTGTAAGATGCTGCCAAGAGAGTATTGCACACTCTGATGACAGACTGCCCTTTGGTTAAGTTTTAGTGGAGAATAATTGAGTAATGAAAACCCAAATCAGATTTCTAAAAAATGAAAAATGGATTTTTCTTCTGTGCGCACAGTGTTGTGGGACCTGTAAGCAAATATTGAGGCCATCCAAATGTATTTATAAGGTTCTTTTAACAAACAGGGTCATTGTAAAAAAAAAAAAATTTACACACCGACAAAGGAGCTAAACACATGAATACAAATAGAAAAGGAGGGAGAAAGCTCTCATAATGTCAGAAGCCTGTGTGTTATTGTCTGTATAATGCTGGAACAACCCACAGAGGAGTACAAGATAAAGCACAAAGTGTAAAGCTCCAGGATAGACACATACCCTGGGGGTGAAGGTAAAACTGAAAGCAGTACTAAATCGAGAGTGTTGTGTATGATTCTACTTCCTGCCCAGTGTCCAGTGTAAGCCTCCTCCCCAACAGGCATGTTAACACACACTTGATAGGCGTCCTTGTTACCTCCATAACAAAGCCATGAACTGACAAACACAGACGCAGAACAAAGCTAATCCTGAACAAAACAGGCCAGCGCTTTGTTAGAATTCATCAGCCCGATAAACAGTAATAATCACAGTAATGATGTCTGTTCAAGGGCGCAGGGGAGCTAGGGAGGTGGATAAGGGGCATGTGCAGGGGTGGGGGGGGGTGTAGGGAGGAGATGGGTGTTGTTAATCTGAGAGGCTTGTGGAGTTTAAACGGATAGGGATGGGTGCCATGGCTGCTCACACTGAGATAAGGCTGCCTCCCCACCACTGGTTACCACAGCCTCAGTCCAGCCCAACAAGACTGGCCTAGTTGCTCCTTTCCCAGGCCAGGGATTTTGCCTGCATGCGATAAGATGCTCCTGAGCATTGCAAAATAGCACAGGTATTAGCCTGCCCTCATCTTCACAAAGGAATGCTGTGAATTGAGTGGACGAGGAGGATGAACCCAGACAGAAGCCAGCCGCTATTCTGGGTGAACAGATAAGTGGTGCTCTGACAAGGGGTTCAGAGAATGGGAAGGACAACCAGTGGCACCCCTGCTGGGCCAGATGAAGACAAGCTCACCATGTGGTCTCATCGCCTATATCCCACTTCCTGCACCAGAAGGCACACAGATTACCGTTATGTGTTTATCTGGTGGCTTATGAACAGATAAAAAAAATAATGGCAGTATTTATTCCTCAATTAGATATGCTATTTCTTTAAGCTATACATTAAGCGGATGCACAGAGATGCACAGATTTACTTCATGTTTCCTCCACACAGCACACATGCTGGCGCACAACAGTAAGCTGCAAATTGGTGAGATAGCTTGTGTTTGTGTCTTCTGATATTGGATTATTATTCACAACATTTGCTGTTTCAATAATGCCTACGTGATGCTGATAGGTTTAGAAAAACAAATAAAAGCGCTGCAGGACAACAATAAAGGTGACATGCATGCAGAGCCAAGACACAACCCCAAACCAGATAAATGACCAGGGGTGAGGATGAAATGTATATGATTACGGTAAATAGATCTGATACTGGACCACCCATGAAACGCATGTAAAACACGATAATAAGCATTGTTTCTCGATATTTTATTTTATTTTATTTTTTTGTTACTTTATTTTTATTGTTTGAATTCCACACAATACAAACATGAGGGACATTTGGGATACACTGACCGTAAAAAAACACCTTTGTGACCAACAAGTGGTTTTAGTAATGAAATGACAATTGTTCATTGCTCCCATTTATCATGACACTGCTCTTCTTGAGTCTTCCATCTATGGGTCAGGATCTCCATCTCAAATATTCCATTCACAGTTCATAGACAGTCGTTATTTGTAGGTGGTTCTGATCTGTACCATTTTTGGGGTAATAGCCTTTTTACAGGCTGCTAATAGTATTTTAAACAAATATCTATCATTTTTTATTTCATTATTACCAATAATACATTCAAACTACATCAACAAACATGTTTTAGGGATGGCATAACCCAGTATCTTAACAATTGTTGAATATACATGATCCCAAAATGATGCAAGTTTAGGACATAACCAAAATACATGTGCATGATTTACACTGACATCACCACATTCTCTCCAACAAGGCTGAACTCTGGACACAGCTGTAATTTTAGGAGCTATCAAAAATCTAATTATATTTTTCCAGCAGTGTTTTGGCTTTTTTATTTATTTATTTTTTTTACCTAGATTTTCCCAGTCATCTTCTTGCAGATATGGAATCATATTGGTGCTAAGCTAGAGAAGGTAGAAGATACGTGTTGCTTTATAGTGAAAAGATGAGTTTCATAGTGAGACATTTTCACACTTTAACACTGTAACATGCAATCCTGTCATGTTCTAAGATGAAACATTTCATTGCATACTGTGGCAAGGTATTGTCATGCCATTAAGGTTTCATGGTACATTTTATAGTAATATAATAGCGTGACACATTTGCATGTCATAAAAACCTTTTTTAAAAATCATGTTATAATGTGGAAATAAATCATTACCACACAAAATACTGTGGCTTGTATTATTTCAAGAGCCTTGGAAAGAATCCTTCTTTTACACAGGATGTTTATGTCATTTATTTGTAGTAATCAAGCGCAATGTGGACTTGAAAATATTTTTTTCTCAATGAAAAACTGCATGTGAGCAACACGGTGGTGCAGTGGTTAGCACTGTCACCTCACGGCAAGAAGGTCCTGGGTTTGATTCCAGCACCAACTGATGGGGTGGACCTTTCTGTGTGGAGTTTGCATGTTCTCCCCATGTTGGCGTGGGTTCTCTGCAGGTACTCCAGCTTCCTCCCACCACCCAAAGACATGTACTTATAGGTTAATTGGTTAATCTAAACTGCCCACAGGTTCATTACCCATAGGCACACCTGACAGTCATTATCAGGCTGCTGCAGAGCTTGATGATAGGCTTATCATTTGAATCAGGTGTGTTGGAAGAGGGATGCGTCGAAAACTTGCTGGAGACAGGCCCTCGAGGACCAGGATTGGACACCATTGAGCTAGGCGATAGGTCCAGGGTGTACCCCGCCTTCGCCCAGTGGCAGCTGGGATAGGCTCCAGCATCCCTGCGACCCTCTGGAGGATAAAACAGTTCAGAAGATGAATGGAAAAAAAAGACTGCACTGTAAAAAAATCTAAATCTTACCAAGAGTGTTTTTCTCATTTCTAGTCCAAATATCTCATCACACTTAAAATAAGACAGAATCACCTAAAGAGTAACTTGTCGGTGAAATATAAGAACTGATTTTCAGAAAATAGATCTGGAAAATCTGATTTCAAGAAATCTTACCAAGATCATTTTCACTTGTTCCATTGGCAGATTTTTTTTTTTTTTTTGTTTAATTCTTGGGCTCGGGCTCTGACACTGACTTGGGCTGCGATCCGTGCGTACCTCATTCAGTCTCCTCCAACCCCCCCGCTCTTACAGAACAGCCCCAGTTCAGACCTATCTGACTAACATTACATTTCCTAGTGATTTATGTTAATGACTAAACACTTTTCTGGTGAATTTTACATCCTAATATTGCTAATATAACTACCCAAGCTCTGGCTTCATTTCCTGTACCAGTGCTCCAAGCCTCTTAGAACGCATGATTCATACATGAAGAGGGGTACGTGCAGAGGGGGGAGGGACAAATGGCAGTTGAGTTTGATAGGCATATCACTGTTCAAGCATTTCGATTCGGAGCTCAAAATGATTGGATGGTGTTTTTTCAGTCTTGTCCGTTCCACAGGTGACTACATTTTTTTTTTTTTTGTGTTTGAGCATTTAATTAATTGGTTGTAATTGGGGTGTGAAGGGGATTTTAAGCAAAAAATGCTCCAGGAAAACATCTTCCACCCCACCTGTAACTGGTTGGCCTAAACCGTTTGTAGATGTGAATGGTTGTTCGTCTGTATGTGTTAGCTCTGTGATAAACTGTCGACACTTCCAGTGTGTACCCCACAGAAGAAAATGAATACACACCTGTAGTTGAAGCCATCCTCATTAAGTGGATGTGTCATGTGACAACCCTTGTGCTGAGGCAGAAGTTTCCTTAGCGAGCCTCGCAGAAGACAGTTTCGAAACACTGCACAGCCTCGTGCAGTGTTTGAGGAACTGCACAGGGAGGCTGCTGAGGCGACATTGAGGCTAATGTAGCCTTCGTGTCATGTCCCTTGAACCATAACTACACGCAGCTAAGTGTGAAAAAGCAGAGCCGCATGTAATACCCATCTTTATTAACCAAGGCCATAAGCCTAAGGTATAATAACCCCCATTATCACTAATGAAACTGAATATGAGACTTACAGACGGATGACAGATTAGAGGTATAATATCAGCTGCTTAGGATATTTAATCGTATTGTCTTAAAAGTATCATGCTGGAACATTAGAATATCTACTTAAATGTGAAAAATACGGTTGTATAAGAGTGAATTTTTCCCATCACAACCTGATACTAATTTGGTTTTCGTCATTGCAGCACTATGATTAATAGGCTCCTACATGACCACATTACTGTTCGTCGTTTGTTTTAAAGCTGGTTTGGCTCAGTTGCACATTTGTCTTTGCATCAGTCAAGATTTAGCGTTTGGATCCGATCTCCGAAAAATTTCCCAATAAAGTAGGTTAGCCCAGTTTTAATCGCTATTCCGTCTTTATTTTCTTCTAACTTGATTTCTGTTTATTTAATCACAATACTTTAAGTCATCAAAGAGATGCCTTGCCAATTAGGAGCCACTAAAGACAGAAAAAAAATTTATATCAATTTTGCCTTGAAAATATCAACCACATTGTAAGCTCATGAATACACTTTGATTATGTATTCTATATTAATCAGTATTTCAGGATATGGGAAAATGTATCTGTTATTTCCTGCACTACTGGTAGCTTTTGAATTAAAACAAATGAACAGATGTCCTAATTTACTCTACAGTTAGTCCAGGCAGGGTTTAATTATAATGCGCATGGTAGCACAAGTGAACCTGCCTGATTGAAGTAAACAGTGTGTGATTGTCAGCACATTTTTTTCCCCTCAGAAGTAACTTTGTCTTTAATTAAGCAGTGCTGAATTCATGTTTGGAAGATCTGCTTTAAGAATGCATCAGCACTCCTGTGTATTGTATTTTGTCTCTAAACAATAAGATTCTTCTCCTTAACGTAGACAACGTATGCCATGTTTTCTGAAATGCCACATTCTGCATCACATAACTTTCATGACAAACCCTCACATTCTGCAACTTGCTGTTTATTGATTTGTCAAAAATGAAACACCTCATGCGAGTGTATTTGACAGTTGTTGTTTTTTTTTTATTTACTTTGAAATTCCAGAGGATGTATTGCTTGTTTGTTTTTTTTTTTTAGTTCACAATCTTAAATTGTGCAAAAAGACAGTTACAGCCCACTAAGTAAGCCACAACACAACCGTGGACACTTTTCTGACACTATTCCGAGAAGAGTGTTCCATTTAAGGATGTGCTTTCAGGGTGACCACTCTCATGTGTCACTGTCAACTACAGACCTGACAGACGACAAGAACAACTCACTGCACCAGTGGAGGAGGGACAAAAAAAAAAACAAAAATAAAACAACACTGGTTGTAAAGCAAAGTGGACCACCATTAAGGTTAGGTGCCTGTAATTACCCCCCTCCATTTAGACACGTGTGCCTGTGTAGGTCAAGTCCTTCAGGGCATGTATCTATGGCTGCACCTGGAAGTTTACTTATACTCATGCACTTATCGTGGACCTGAACGTCAAGGCAACATAGGCTTTTAGTAATTTCTTTGAACTTTTATTTTTCCAGAGCAAAGTGCTTGTATGACATACATCTTTAATAGCAAAAAAAAAAAAAAAACAGCACAGGTTTAAAATTATACACACAGTAAAAAAGTGGCAAAGGTGACAACCTCTACTCATAGTACAAAACGCTTCAGCCTGCACCACATACATGTCCTGCTTCAAATCTGCCTAAGCATCACCTATTTTAAGTACACTGTGGGTTTCTTTAGAAAAAAAAGGTATGGAGTCCACTGCTTAAATATCTGGACTCCTCAGGAAAAGCTCTGTAATTGAATTGCGCTGTGTATATGTATGTGTACAAGTATGTGTATGCATATGTATGTGTGTATGTATATACATATGTGTATAAGTATGTGTGTGT
>JAPQRP010000024.1:6819494-6836462 GCA_037367295.1 Apogon hyalosoma
AACAGTCGACCCACATAAAGTATTCTACACACTCTGCAGGAAGGAGTTTTCTTTTCACCGAAGCACTTCCACCTTAAAATACCACATTAATGCGAAGCAAACATTAGTCTGGGATTCTGCTCGCACTAAGGCTAACGTGTCGCCCAGCTTGGACAAACACGTGTGTATATATTCCCTTCTTTCTTGAGTCTGTTTGCTCATGGAAATTGAAATGCAAAAACCATAGATTAAAAATGAATGATATTGAGTTGTGATTAACCAAAATTAATCTACAGCAACCCTGCGATTAATCTGTATCTCTCTCTCTCTCTCTCTCTCTCTCTCTCTCTCTCTCTCTCTCTCTCTCTCTCTCTCTCTGTATGTATATATACCCCTTAATTCAGATATTTTACACCAATGAGGGCTTTCTGACAGAGAACCTAGATATTACACAGAGTTATAATCCTGGATTTTAATTTAATTTATATACATCTCACTCCTCCATGTTCTCTGTAGTTAATAGCCTCTTGTAGACCCTTGACTGTTCATAAATCTCAAGTTCTCTTGCACTATTATAAATTGAGTGATCTTGCAAATGCAGCTGAATCCATGAATCTTGTGGGAGGGGTGTAAGGGAAGGCGAATAAGGAAACATACTTAAAAAGCCCTGCACACCGTCTCCAAATTATAATCCCATGTCAGTTTTCTACATATAAAACCAAATGGACCAGAAATCTCCATCCACGGCCCTCCACACAATGGTTTCAAATGATTTTCAGGTGGCAGCGCTGTGTGACAAAGAATGAACTTGCATAACCAAGTTCGAGCCCAAACTAGGACATGGCGTTTACATCTATTGTGCATGCACAGACACACTCGCAGAATTTGTTAAGATGACTCAACAGCTGTAACATTATTAAACCATTTGTTATCTATATTTATGGAGCCTCTAGTGTAATGAGAAAAAAAAACCTCTTCTCATTGCACTCTCATTACATTTATGACACTATTTGTAACTGACAACTAATTACGAGATAGTTGTTTATAAAGATAATGATAATTATGTGTAACTGAAAGACTGTGACTTGAGCAACATTTGGAAATAAAGATTTAGTGTAAAAGAATAAATCTAAGTTATGAATATTTGGCTATTTTTTTAGGTTTTGCTGGAATATTTTCATTCTGACACGCGATGGGAAATGACTACTTACATGTAACAGTTGTACGTAATTACTCAAATACATGTAATTTGTTAGAAACAGTGAGAACCGTGTACTAAGTTTCAATAATTAAACAAAAGTTTGGCTTTTAGAGAGGGGCTAAATACAATCAATCAACGAATCTGTCCCACTCAACATTACTTGTACAGATAGATTTGATTAAATATAATAATTTTAGCAAAAAAATATCTGAAGTAAAAATAATGTTTAAAGTATCTATATCATCTATATATGATAGATTGTATATTATATTATCTATATATATAATACTGGAAGGTCCCATAGCGTGTGTGTGTGTCGGCAGGATTGTGACAAATGTAGATGTTTTTACCTGACAATTTGGTACCTACAGCTGAGCAATAGTCCCATCTCCTCATTAAATGTCTCAGCAAGTTGATAGGACCAATATTTTGGAGGAAGATATTAGTTATTTCGGAATACGAAGCCTTACAGTCACGGAAGCGCAGTACCACACTGCATGATGGGAAATGAACTTAAAAACAGGAACGCCACATTTACTCCCCGACATATCGGTATTAATGTTGGCGCCTGCAGCCAAACGGCCTGTGCGTACTGAGTGATATTTGAGAGAGAGAGAGTCTGAGAGATATAGGTATAATATAATAGTCATATTGTGTTTTGTAGTTCATCAAGTTGTTTTTAACTCTACGCTTAGTTCATTTCTGTGTGAATGTGGTCGCTTCATGTTGTGTGGTGGAAGTAAAATGAGTGCGTATGTGGCTCTGACAGTTATCGTGAAGCAGGTGACACGGGCTGGTCTGTCATTACCTGTAGCCAATCAGAAGTCTTCTAATTTTCTTGTCCTTATGTGAATGGATGATTCTCATTGGCTGTCAGATCTCCTCTAATGAGACACATCGGCTTTCAGCACCCGAGAACAAATACGAGGTAGGTTATTAATTGTCACCAAACATTACAGGTAATGAAGTTTTGTCCCGTTCAGCTTACTGAACCTCTTTTTAGTCCACCTTTGTGTTTTGCACAGTGTACGAGGCCCAGTGACACTTGGCTCTTCTGCTAAAACAGGTCCTGACTCGAACAGCTGACTGTTAGATAAGTTCTGGATTTACCATGTGAACTACATAAGCTTGAGTCCCACGAGGAGCACAAATGTTAAAATCATTCAATTGCAGGCCGACTCATATGTTCCTAACTGCTGTGCTCATGTTGTTTCATTGGCAGGGATTGCGTTTACTGAAAATATTTCGTCATTGACAGATTTTTTTTAAAGATGACGGAAAATTCTGAAGGCCGTCCGTCATTGTGACAGGCTGAAATACTGAGGGTAAGCTACCAAAGAAAGTTTTCACACAACACTGTGAACAGAACCTGCTTGCAGGATCGCTGGTCTGTCTGTCTTAACAAGCATCAGACAGTCCAGAACAGCATCCTACCTGTATAGGACCTACAGCACCGCCGTTCACAACTATGAATACAACACCAGTGCTTCTGTTCACCTGTAGTAGACCCCCTGTCCATTTGATGGCGAGTATGCATATCATTGTTAACTCTTGCCTCGTTGTTTAGCTGACTTTAGCCAAAATTGTATGCTACTTTGCTTAGCGCAGTAAATGTGATGGGACTGATGTGGTGGAGGATGAAGAACAAGCAAGTAATACACCAGATCTTATGGTATTTGGGGTACTATACGTATGCATTTTCTACATTTCGTGTGTTCTTCAACGCCATTTGATGACATGTCAAGTTACGCCTAGACCTCCGGTTCACATAACCTTAACTGTCACCCTGTGTGTGGTATTTGACACATCGCAGTATCGTGGAAAGCTTCTAATGCGTACAGATAATATGCCAATAAAGTGGGGTGTATATTTATGGAAGTCATGATATCACGTTGGTTTATCAGCCTGCAGCAACTACAGTTACTGTGTAATTTAGGTGTTTTTGAACATTAAATACTACTAAATATGTCTCATCATTACATTTTTTTTTATTTGAAATGACTGATAATAATGTGTTATGATGGAATTTTTACGACCCTGTCCGTGAAAATGACGGACAATAAAAACGTCTAGCGCAACCTCTGATCAGTGGCACCAACCACCACCGACACAAATATAAGCTCATACAGTTTGTTAAATACAACATATTGCAACTTTTCACTCTGAAGGAATGCATTCTGTTGGCATTTGTTTTTAAGTTGGCTTGTTTTGTGCACTGTTTTTTTTTTGTTTTTTTTAAATCTGTTCTTTGATGTTGTTTTTATTGTCTAGATGATTACATTGTCTGTGTAACTTTTGGTTGTGCTTGTCTCCTTGTTCTTATTAGTTTTTGGGGTTTTTTATTGTCCAGAATGTTCTTATTGTCATAGTGACGAAGTAGTGAGGATATATTTGAATGCCACACCGTTAAAGGTACAAGGCACAGCAGTGTGTCTCTGTGTCTAGACAGGTGATATTCAGAGATAATGTGGCTGTTTGTGTTCAGATTTTGAGTACTGATGAATTTGCACAGCCTCTTAATTTCTGGTAAATCGTCTGTTTAGTTTAAAACGATCCACACATAATCAATTGTTTATATTCATGGCTGCATAGTGGAGAAACTCACAATAGTACTGCAGTTGTTTTGTCAGTCAGTCATACATTTTTAATGATATGCATTTCAAAACATCTATGTCAACATTTAATGTTAGTGTTCCATCTGTGGGGTACCTCTGAAATGTTTCTGCTGTGGGCATGTATACCGTTGGTCTGCACAGGATTACCGAAGTGCTCTTGGAGTGGAGCTCCCGCAGGGAAAACCTATTGCACCTTTTAAAGAAGTGCTGGTGCCAACGCTGCGAAAGAGACATATGAGGCTGTGGACATCCAATTGATTTTCAGTCAACACATCCCTCACGTAGTCTTTTATGTGTTAAATTATTTAAGTGCCGCAGCTTCAGGGAAGTGAGTTTATATCCTCCCAGAGGAACTGGCAACTTACCTGTGTCACTGAGTATTTCACATCAGGTATTTCACACACATTTACAATTTAATTGTGTTATAGTAGGGAAAGTGGCTTTTCTGGATTGACCTTTTCACCCGTGGGTTGAAAAGGTTTGAAGCAGGTGTCTTGGGGTGCTGCACATGATCATCACAGGCAAGGTCCGTATCATTACCACCATGTATTAGTAAATGGTCCATTCGAGCTTACTTCCCCAAGCATCAGTTTATCATCACACAAAGGGCTTCCCCTTCAGCGCACTCTGTAAATGACCATATTCATTATTCATCAAGGATTAGTGTCATAATCGATTTTGTCCAAACGGTCGGCATTCCACAGTGTATTCTTAATCCTATCCCCGAGAGATGCTGAACTTTGTCACATCTAATTAGGTTGCACGAGTCATCTACACTAAAACAGCTTTTACAACTTTCCTATTACATGCTTGATAATCAGTGGCTTATTCTTGGATTTTATCATTGTCTTTATACATTTCCAGCAGTGACAAATGGTTAGTATGCTGCAGCATGCGTGGCTTTAAAACTGAATAGGTGTGTTTAGTTAACCCATAAAGACCCAAACATCCACTGTCGACCAAAACCATCTACTGGTCTAAACTGTTTAATACCTGTTGATCCACTAATCCTATCAATACATGTAGATAATTGGTGTAAAATGCAGTTTGTCATCTTTTCATGGTCATCAGATATGAGCCATTTGGACGTTCAGAGGCTCCGCAGTTACCGTGGAAACACCGTCATCTTCTACAACATTGATTCACCAGTAAAACCCTTAGAGTTTGATCAGTGACAAAGGATGGAGACACTGGGTTTATGTTCACTTATCTATGTCTTTGCTGAAAAAGTCCCTTTTTCTTCAGTTTTCTGTTTCTAAATATAATAACCTTCAACTTTAATCTGAGCTTTTATGAACACCCATATGATCAGTGAACTGAATACAGGAAAATATATGATTTTCACTGGAAAAACACAAAATACAGAGGATAAGAGGATATTGTTACAATAAATGGTGATTAATCATATGTGATGTTCTGCCCCTCTGTCCATTCACTGGTTGTGTGTCTGGGTGGGGTTTTGACAGGTCATCAGGCCAATTTGCCTCACCTGTACATGTGAGGAGAACAGTATTTAAAGGCTGTCTTACGTGTTTGTTCTCTTGCAACTTCCAGACTAAGACTTGGTTCCAGGTTTCCACTGGCCATGGGAATCTAAGTATTATTCCTTCCTGCGGTCAACATTGCACACAACACTCCCCACTCATCCACACACCGCACACAGGACTGAACCTTCATATTACCGTACATTCTATACATACTTTTGGTTTATTTGGATTTAAGCTTACTTTCTGCCTGTTAATTGTGACCTTCTTTCTGTTTAAATGATTTAACCGTTATTTACTTTCAAGTGAAAATGAGTTACAGATAAATTAATTTTGATGTGTTATTTCATGTGTGGACTCCCTTTTTTGTCATTAACCGACCCGGTTTGTGACACATATAAGAAAGGTTAAATACAGAGAAAAATTCATTTGGGAATTGCCACAAAAGTAACACTGTGTCTTTATGGGTTAAGTAAGACACATTAGAAATATGTATTTTTTCAGTGGCATAGTTAAAAGTTGGTGTTTTGATTAACTGACCATATGGCTCAGTCTGTGACTCATAAAAGCTGAGTGTTCATCCTCTCAAGACACCGAGTATGTCTGGATCTTTTTTCTTTTTCTTTTTTGTGGTTTTTTTTTTTTTTTTTTTGTGATGCTGCCCTGTGTCTGGCTCGGCCCTCTGGTGACGACCGCCCTGTTCTCCATTCCCAGCTGCAAGACGGACCTGTGGTGCATGTGACATCTGTATCTGCCAATGGACGTGCTAAGCCTGTCATCTCCACAGCGCTCAGCCTGTCACT
Source organism: Apogon hyalosoma (assembly GCA_037367295.1). NCBI lineage: Eukaryota > Metazoa > Chordata > Actinopteri > Kurtiformes > Apogonidae > Apogon > Apogon hyalosoma. The sequence continues at coordinate 6,825,577 of JAPQRP010000024.1, forward strand.
CAGATTTGCAACGAACAGCCTGGGACCACAGCTGTCATAATGATCCAGCAGTAGAAATGAACAATCTGCTGATCTTCTCTTAGCCTGACGAAAACTATGGGTGTTCTTGAAAAAGGAGTCAGTTTGTTGTTTTTTCTGGCAGATTCAAAGCAGATGCAGAATGCGGCTCCTTCTCTTGGATGTTTTTGTTACTTTGATGCGTCCTCCCCTACTGTATTGCTATTTATCATGACGACTATGCTGATGATTAGCATCTCACTACAAACACTTTACCCAACTGGATCTGCAAAACCCTGTTAAAGCCTCTGAGCTGATTAGTTTTTTCCTGAGAATTGATCTAGGCCATAAAATAGCATGTTTGCGGATAGAGGAGTAACATTTACCACATCCCTGAAGCAATTGCATAAAGGCCGTCTTCTCCGAACAACACACACTTTTCCTTGCCTGATTTGCTTAATTGTAGCTTTGGCCTTAGCTCCTCTTGTCTCGGAGTTGTCATAGCCTCGCTCCTTGCCTTATCGTGACATTTACTCGGGCACAAAGAAAGTCTTGACAGTTAAGTAATATCACTTTTCTCAACATTTACACTGCTGTCAAACAAAGAACAAAATGTCAAAAACAGTTTGCTATAACAAATTGAAGAAATGTGTTGCAAAAAACATCTAATGCCCAAATTTCCCTAGGGTGGATCGTTGACAGTTATTCATTGCGAACAATAGTGCTCCAGTTGGTCTATCATCTGTACTTTTGGCCACAGTTAAATGAAGGCAGTATATTTATTTATTTATTTATTTATTTATTTATTTATTTATTTTCTACTTAGAATTAAATACAGCTCATAATCAAATGACTTTTAGAAAGAAATATTACACCCCAAGCATCAAGTGGCCTGGATACACTGTGGCCTGCCGGTTGAAGCACACATTTGGTTCAAAGTAGACCATATAAATCAGAGCCAGAGGTGGATTGTTCGGTGACTCCTTCTATTTTCTGATCTTTTGCCATTTTGAGACAACCATGAAAAGGTTACTATGTCAGCAATCCTAGGAGGACACTTGGTTCTATGTTGGTAAGAACAGGAATATAAATAGTACTTACAAGAATAGCCAATTATATTTTAACAAGACCGATCCAGACTGCTGCATTGATGCATACGGGTCTAAAGCCTTGAATCCCCAGAGAACATTGAACAGGTATAACGAGCCAGTTATTCAGACAAGACAAGTTGTGCCAGCCACTCGTTACATACACTGTCACTGTTGATAAAACTTGATGAGTTGCTTGTCTGTTGTAATGCCTCTCCATAATCATCAGCTGTTTCTTCGTGTGCTACTGATGAGGATTAGGGCATGTGAGTCTGTGTATACTGTACGTGAGAAAAATTTACATTTTCATATACCTCACCTCTTAGCCTTTTGAAAATGTAATTACGGAATTTGCATAATAATATAACAATGCTTATTGCAGCCTTACAAACCAAAAAGGTAAGGCACTGTGCCCTCAGTACAAATATAGTACATTAAACTGCTGAAACAGACTCAACTGAAAACATACAACAGGATGCGTGTACCGCACTTTGGCCCAGCTGTAAAGTGCTTCATAAATAAAGATGGTATGGTATGGTATGGTATGGTATGGAATGGTAAAAAGGATAAAGAATGTCAATAACAGCAATAAGTCTACACTCTAATAACACATATTTGGCAAATCCATCAATCCAAATAGATACACAGATGTTCTTTTTAAAATATGTGATCTTTCAGTCATGTCTGGATGGAAGGAGACATCAATTTGCTGCCCCCCTCCATTTTTCAACAGCGCCCAACTAATCACACCCCATTTTAGGACCCTGCATCCCATTTCAACCCTGTTTTTTGGTCAACCTGCCAAGCACATTTTGCTTGATTGGTCCTTTTCAAGCATCCTCTCTGCATTGATTCATCCACACCACAGTTAACATTATGATATTTTCAGTCCCTGCCCAATAAAATAGGAGCATTCTGGTTAAATGCTCATCTTTTGTGTGCCTGATAATCAGTATCTCTTGCTCTTTATCAGGAAATGACAAACACTATAATCAAAAAACATATTTTAGAGATATTGGAAATAGTGACAGGATATCATTAACCATGCAAAATTGCGAAATGGAGTGGAATTGATGCATCATTCTGCACAGAGGTGACAAAAAGATACTTATATATATATATATATTTAGAAAACATCTGAGATGTATACATTCTTGACTGTACATCTTACCACACTATATCGATGCTTCTATGAAACTGATTTGACTTTGGTATCTGGCACTTTTCCAACTTTTTAGACCCAATAATAAAAGACAAATTTAGACATATTTTCCCACCAGGATGGACCTAATGATGACCTCAGATAAATGCAGAAAAATATATACTCTTGCTCTGAGCCATCCCAAAATTAATGAATTTTTAATCAAATATTGGGTCCAAAAATAGGACCCAAACATGGACAGTTAACGCTACCTAGGTGTCAGTGTATTTTATCTTAAAAACATGGCTGTAAATGGTCTTCTATAGACTATAAATAAAGACATTGTGTGAAATGTGTTGATTCTAGTGGTTTTTCTAATCCACACGTGCAGGTTTTTCATGAATCTCACTCTCATTCCAGGTTTCGTGTGTAACCCATCGTGTCCACTCGCATCACATGCAGAACCTGCCCATTTAAACACAAATAAATTGGGAATGATTTTGCAACAGTGGTCATTTTTGTGAAACACTCTACCTTGCATAACCAGTTCAATTTCCAAAATGTACCTGTGAGAATAAAGAGATATTCAAAAAATTATAGCGCATAATTTTCATGTCCTTTTGACCATGTTAAATGCAGATTTTTGTGTTTAAAAAATAATGTAAAATAATATAAAAATGTGTTTTATCTGAAAAATAGTTTCTCTTTTATCTCAGTAAGTATTTATTTTTCAAAGAGACCCAAAGTGCTTCCAAACTTGCTTCATAACATTAGTCTACATCTGGTTTGAATTTTTAGCCCCATGTCCTGTTTTTAGGACCAGGTTCAGAGAAGCACCCACATATCTCACATGAAGAAAAAAGTTAACTATAATTTCACGATAACATGAATGATTATACTGCTACCTTTAGGCAGGTTGAGATAGAAAGATTAATATTTAAAGGTATTTGAGTAATATTTAAGTTCTCATTTAATTCTTGGGGAAAAAATAGACAAAAAATAGCACAGTGGACATAGGGTGTAGAGTTTAAATACAGACTGTTGGAGGTATTTTAAGTCAGGTAATAGAAGTGCTTTGGTTAGGATTAGGAAAAAAAGTCTGATTTTGTTTAATTAGTACATTGGAAAACTTTTTTTTTCACACTCTTGCAGACCTCTCCTGTATTTAAACAAAACCATGTTAACTCTTCCCTAAACTTGAACTGTAGTAAAATGTTTTATGATACTGTCAACAAATGTAGAAGCAGTGGTCGAGTTCGAAAAGTTTACATGTGGTGGCAAGAGGTCTTCACAGGGTGGCAGATGGTAATGCTCATATTTATGTAATGGACACAACAATAATCCCCCAAAAATACTTTTAATTATTTACTGGTACGTCATGTCCTGTACAAACACACTACCCAAGTGTTGTCAATGCACATTTGAAGAAAAAAAAAAAACAACTATTAAAACAAAATAAACTGTCAAGTGTTAATGGCAAAAGGAAAATATTCACTACAATAAAAGTTCTGCTGTGTAAAAACATTACAATAATTGCCTTTAAGCCAGATAGTAAAAGAACAACGTGTTGTTTGTTTCAGTGGTTTGAGAGGGCTGTGGATGTCAAGGAAGTTTGTTTGATGCTGTAGATCAAGTGTGCAGATTTCTGGTTGGAACAATTATGTTGTGTTATGAGCAATTTATATTCACATCCAGGAGCAACCTTTTAGCCACTTCAAAATTAAATTAAGTAGCAGCATTTAATAATTATGTTCAGAAAACACTTAACACAAGTAGCATTAGACTTGTTACAACATCTATTACTTGTACAATATTGTTGCATCTATAAACCTAACTAATAGGAAGCACTTTGACAAAAATGCAGTTTAGGATCGTGCGCAGGCATCACTGTGTGTATTGGAATATCACCAGGAAGTATGTTTACCTTGACCTGAAGGATATAAAACTGAGGTTTCATTGGACTCACTATTTGTTGTATATTTGCATTGGAGAAACTCCTGCAAAGGGCCATTCGCGTTTTCCACTACTGTTAGTGTTCAGCAAATGAGGCTACAGGTTGTCTTTGCTATACAAAGCAGAGTTCCGACAAGAGCGTCGGGAAGACAATGCTGTCATATAGCTGTGAGAATGAAGACGTGGTGTCTGCATTCACGTCATGGTCTCACTCCCCTTGCTCAATGAATAATGCAAACCTCGCTCGTCAGGTGATAAATTCTCGAGTGTAAATCCACAAAGCACATCAGTGAAGTGACTGTATTTTGACAGTACATCGTCAGATGGAGTGGGTTCATACCAATCTGCAGAGAGCTGAGACAGGAAAACACTTCAGTGTTAACAGCTCCTCTGAAAAGGCTTGACATCCTGAAACATAAATGATGAGGATGCTTTGTTTCTAATTTGGTCTTTGGAGTGATCAGATCAAAACATAATGAAATTCCATTCACTGATAATGTGATAACAGTAAGACAGAAAAATTGCACTAGTGGCTTTGACTCATCCACCACCGACCTCTAGTTACAATGATGCCCAATTATCTCTGCCGCTGCCTTCCAGTATGAGCCACTGGCAGCAGGTGATGATGGGCGCAAGACAATGCAGTACAGGCTATGCCAACAACAATACAAAACAATAACAACAGTGTTGATTATTTAAAGTGCTGCGCAAGCTAATTATATTCTATTACAGAAGAGCACCACTTCTTGTAACACCATAGACTGCACCTCCTTAATCCTCTTAATAGTGTAATCGCTGTTTTTTTTTTTTTTTTAACATCTAGGAAAATTTCACAAGGTGGCCTTGTAAGTTGTCATCCAGCTGACCTTTATAGTACATTACAACATTACACTAACTCAAAGGATTGCTGGGAAATTAAAACAATCGCTGACGCTTTAGCCTTTTAAACTACACAGATCATCATAAATCCCCTCTCCAGGTTTCCTTTCCACACATTCAATACGGTATTTCAAAACTATTTTCAGCCCCGATTAACTTGTGGCTTTTCTGCTCTGAATACAAACCACTCACTTTTAAATACAATCTAATTAGAACACCTCCAATGTCAGAGTTTTTTTTTTTTGTTTTGTTTTTAAGTATTTCAGTGGTGATTTGCTGACAGCTTATCCAATACTCTAGTTTACTCAGTTCTGGTTCTAGTTATTGTTACCATTATAATTATCACCATGATTGTTAGTATTGTTGATATGTTCTTGTGAGGGTCTTCGCTAACACACACCCCCCCTCACTCTCTTCCCCCTTTCTTCTCCTTCCCCTGTTCCTTCATGTCAGGTCTGGCATCAAAATTCCAGCAACAAAACTCAAATTAAAGACAGTAGAATATCAAGGGGAGCCTCAAATACTTTATGGAGTTTCCCTTGGCAAAGCAAATGTGTTCAGCACAAAAAGGCACCCAGACCACCAATCAGCTGTTATGATGCTGGTTAAAAAAAAAAGTAAAAAAGTAGAATGTCTAACGTGCAACTTGGTCTGAATTATCAACTAAACAAACAAAACACAATTGCGGTCCAGTTATTTGTGTGGTGTATGCAGGTACTGAGTAGACTGTGGTTGCCAGTTTATCGTCTGTGTTCAAGTGTGCACACACCGGTGTGGCTTGACGTGTGCATGTGCCTGGAAGAAAGAGCAACATATTCAGCGGAGCGTGCAGGCGTACAGTATGTTACGGAAGCAAATGCAATGGGTGTTTTGGCCACTTCACTGCAGGTTCTTCTTAGCTGGGACCGGTTTAACCACAAACACTGCAGACACAGATGTTGATGTGGTGGTTGATTTGGAAGTACTCCAAACCAGTATACACCCAAGGGATTTAGAATTATCATGAAGAACTGAGTTGGCTGCAGCGTATCAGTGGCTTGTTCATTAGGTTCTGGTGCAGGAGAACGGCTTTACATGCAGATTCAGTGAAAGAGCAATTAAGTGGTGGCGCCGCTGCAGACTGTACCGTTTTCTACCAGTTCTCGTCATTAGGATTCTGAGATGCTTCACGGCGCCTGTGGGATCTAGCTCACAACTCCTCAGAGCCATCGCATACTTAAAATCAAAAGTATGTTGAATGTTCTTTGATTGCTTGCACAGTTTTAGAGCAGGTGCAGACAAAAAAAAAAAAAAAAATCTAAATGTTGTGCCAGAAAACTGAAAATGGTGACGATATGGAGTGTCAGCTGCTTAACTTTCATGATTAAACATTCGTATGAAATGGCGTGCTTTGTGTGTGACGCCCGTAAAAGTACACACACAGTCCCAGTCGTTCCATGTCTGATGTATTTACAGAAAATGTGAGACGCTTTTCTTAGTAATCCCTTGGTAAACATAATCTATTTGAACTGGCAGGAACACTTAAACTGAAACAGATTTTTACGCAACACAAAATACATCTAAAAGTTTCTATTGTTAATGGATTAAATATTGTTGTGTTGCCATAAGAACACAGCAGAACACAGCTGGCACCTCTCTAAAAGTGTCTAAAGTCATGACTTTGATTTTACTGCAAAGCCTCTGGTCTCAAACACAAGCACAAATTGAGTTATCATGTCTTATTTTCACACATTTTATCTCCTCAAGGGAAAAGGGCTCAGAAGCTTCTTTCTGTGCTTCCTATTTGCATACTCAATCAGACTTAAGTTAGATAATCTATCTACGGTGTCAATACACAGTCTACTTACTGTGCTAATGTATATGGACATACTGCAGTATTGCTGTGTTTTCACAACTTTTTCCAGAGCAAGCGGTAATGAGACTCATCACAGTTTAGGAAAACAAAAGCCACCTTTCCACCACATGGTACCTGTCTAACAAGGTAATTTCCCCCCTGGACAACCCCCCCCCTCCTCCTCCCAGTCAGATAGAAGAAGGTTGATCTTACAGCAAGATACATCATGATATTACAACATGATATTATACTGATTACAATGTATATTACATACATGAAGACCTGAACCTCCTGGGTGCTTCTATGAAACTGGGTACATTTTGGTATTTTGTACTTTTCCATCTTTTTAGACCCAATAATAAAAGGTAAATGTAGACATATTTCCCCTCAGGATGGACCTAATGATGACCTCAGATAAATGCAAAAAATGTATACTCTTGCTCTGAGCCATCTCAAAATTAAACCTATGGGAAGCAGCCATTGCCGGCCAGAAGTGACGTACCCTCTTTGATTCCAGGTGATTTAGTGCAAGTAAACAAGCAGCAGTCAGTGAGCGAGACTGAGTGTAGAGCATGTGTTCACACCTGATTTTTTGTGCAGTCCTAAGCTTTGCACTCCGCCATTGTTCTAGGATACGACCCAACACTGGGTGATAATGTGTCATCTTAGACTGGTGTCTGCTGCACGGGGTCAGTGACCAGTCCATCACAGCCCAAGTAATCAGACAAACCAACACATCTCTGTCACTACCAGAGCTGGAACAGCCCGTGAAGGAGGCAACATGTCGCCGACCAGATGTGGGTAGAGCAGCCTAAAATTATACTCAAATAAAAGTACTGTTACATTAGAAAAATATTACTCAAGCACAAGTAAAAAGTAGTTATCCAAATAATTGATCAAGTAAAAGTCAAAAAGTACTTAATGAAAAAATTACTCAAGTACAGAGTACTTCCTGAGTAACATCATATTTATTGTTCTTTTAAATTCAACAAGTAATAAATGAAATGTTAAAATAAAATATGTATGGGAACATTACAGCTCGTTCCAAAGATACCTGTTAATAATTATAGTTGGCTGGATCCCATTAATATCTAGTCTGTTCTTCTGGAGGCAGATACTGTGCATGGTTTTCTATTTACTTTTACTAGTTAGCCTAGATGTCTTTGAACAGATCTTCCCCTTCTGTCAAACATCTTTAACTCTAATTAAAGAAACTGTATTACAAACAGCGATAGGCTCTCCACAGCCAAAACTAAGCTTAGTACAACTCAAATTGGAAGCTGCGTTCTTGTAGCTGAAATGTGGACTCGTTTGTGCAGACACAGATGACAGCACATGACACAGCTGTTCTTTTTCATAGACTGTAAGGCAAACATAAGTTGAATGTGCGGCCAGGGCTGTTCCACGTCTTCTGTCTCGTCTAAATCCCAATCACAAGCTACTGTTTCAACCATCGCTGACGTCCACTGCTGTGTTAGTGCTCACTCTGCTCCTGTGTGAAACTGCTGCCAAACTGTCATGTGACTGCCTGGACACATCTGATTGGTAGTACAGATTCAAATGTAGCCAGTGATTGGTGAAACACGGCCATGTGAGTTTTTGGCAGAAGGCTTTCGAACAACACAAAACAAATGGTTCGTGCATTAACACACGATCAAAAATAAAAGTAACGAGCGGAATGTACGCCACTGTAATGGAGTAGAAGTAGCGTTTCTTCTTCATAAATATATCTGAGTAAAAGTAAAAAGTATGTCTCTTCTCTTAAAAGTACAATTTATGTAAAAAGTTACTTAAGTAAATGTAACAGAGTAAATGTAACGCGTTACTACCCACCTCTGTCGCTGACCATGCCTGACTGAAAGAACAGTGACTTAGTAATCGCTTGTATTTGACATCGTGCTATGACGTAAGTTACCTGATGGAACCGTTAGTATTATACATGATCTTTTCAAAGATTCAAAGATTTTTATTGTCAGTTCAGTGGATGCACAGGACATACAGAGAAATGAGATACTGTTTCTCTCTCACCTTGTTAAATATCGTGCGGTTACAAAAAAAAGGTAACAACAGAATAAGAATGAATAGACAGTATAAAGAATAACCTATAGCAGAATATAACATGTACATGTCAATCTATTTACAACAGCAGCAGTAGTGTAATACTATAATTTGAAATAGCCAGCAATGAAAATCCACTACAGGTATCCTTTAAATCCCCCCCCTTTTTTTTTTTTTTCTTTTTGGGCCTAAATACTAACCCCATCTTTTTAGTGTCCAGATAGTGTATGCTGTACGTTATATATTTAATCAAGCAAATTACTTATTTTATTGTTCATTTATTATTCTTAGAGCACAAAAATGAGATGCAATTTGGAATCTATTATTGATTATTCCTGTTGCATTTCACTACAGCGGCAAGAGACATATTAAATTATTCAGAATAAACAACACACAACATTCAAGAACAAAAGTAACAAATACGCTGGAACAAGAAAAAACAAACTTTGAATAAAATTATACCACTTCTGGCCCTGTTTGATATTTCATTAATTTGTCCGTGGTAAAGTAATATAATAGGATTTACTGTTCTATAATGAGAGTAACATTAACATTGCGAACAGTTTACCTTCATAACACCAAATTACTGACCACCTATTAACTTTTTTTTTTATATATGTATCCGAGAACATAAGACAAAAAGGAAAGTACTTTATAGACTAGGTGGGACTCTCATATAATGTGCAGATTTCATTCTTACACTAAAGCCCATTTCTGTCTGGTGCATCTTCAAGTAACAGTCCTTCAGTGGTTGTGACCCATTATTGTAATTTGGGATTTTTTTCTGAGTGGTTATCCCACTTACTCTCCTCTTCTTCCTTCCCTTTGTTACTATGTGGAGCTGGAGCCCATTTTTACAATAACAAAAGAAATGCAAAAATACCTCATTATTCTTCTTGAAAAAGATGCACGTTCAGCCGGCTGTTCTTTTAGACTCATCTGCTATTGAGACACCAGACAATTTATTTCTAAGTGAGATGTATAGGCCTGGCATATTTTCTTTTAATTATTGAAAGGATATTATTATAAATGATAATGCATGTGTGATGTGAGCGGAAGAAAATGAATTGATAATTTAATTTGGTCATATGACGGGGCATAAAAAATCAATTCTCTACGTATGCTAATATCTTCCATGGTGCCATTTCACTTCAAACAGGAAAAATATAGGCTGAGATGAAAATCAAAATTGTAAGATCAACAAACGTAGTGCAAGGGAAGGTCAGTGAAGAATTATTAGTGTGTTCTAAGCCTGAACCTTGAGATGAAGGGAAATTAAGATAACATAAATCTTGCAACCTTAACCAATGTCACCTCATAAGCTTTAGACAATGCAAAGAACAAAGAGATGCATCATCTATCACTTTAATACTTCAAAATAACAAGGTTATTACCGTGGAAATTCTAGCGTACGCCTTTGCCTTTCCATGGTACTGTAAGGACGCTGGCTTTTGGTGTGGGCTCCGTCAGCCACCTTCAGATGTGGAACAATTCGAAGCTTGAAATGCCATGTGGCCTTACTGTCACAACTGCAGTATGGGCTGTAAATTAAATGATATGCTTATACACAGAGGAATCATCTCCTCATACACTAAAAGAACCTATGAAGGCACATGAAGATGGTAGGAAATGTCAATTTAGTGTGCACGGCAGCATTATAGAATACAGCAGTGGGTCCCAACCTTTTCTGTCTCTGACCCCATGTTAACGTCACAAATTTCTGGCGACCCCAGACATTCAAAACAATGACATTTTTCTGCTAAAATGTATTTGTTTTTAATCATGTAATAGTTTGCTATACTATGTTGCAAATAAAGGTTAATTTTAGGGGACATTTAGTCTATATAATGTATATTATCCTGGACGGAGGCAGTAAAGCCAGGTGTAGATTACTGCACAAAGGGAGAATTGGATTTTCCTTGGTCAGGATATGTAC
>JAPQRP010000024.1:6837933-6854625 GCA_037367295.1 Apogon hyalosoma
TCCAGTGACTGAAGGGTTGGTGGTTCAAATCTGGGCTCTGACATGTCACACATGTTGAAGTGTCCTTCAGACACTGAGCTCTAAACTGCTCCAGTAGGACCTGGTGGCTTTGGAAAGCACTGTGGGCACCATGACTGTGTAGAACCTACGCTATATAAGTACAGTCCGTTTACCATTTAAATCCAGTGTTAAATATACATGTTTAAAATGTTAAATCTACATGTTATGCCATAGATAGGGTTACAGTTTGTTGTGTTTCTTACAGTATTGCTCTGGTAACCACAGCTGCCAGTTTTTTCCGTAAAAACAACAGGATTTTTTTTACAGTGTACCACAGTGCTTCAGTTTCAACTTCAGTTTGTCACGTCTTTTATGGATCAGGATGGTCTCTGTCAACTCACCATATTTTTTTTTTATTAGTAATTTTTTTTTTTTTAAATTTTTATCAATTTCTAGAAATTTCAGGCAGCCCCATTTGAATTCCAGGCGACTCCACAAGGGGTCACGACCCCAAGATTGAAAAACACTGGAATACAGAGTCCAGGGCTGTAGACAAAGACACCATTAATGTGTCATCCTGTTTTAGTGGGAGGAGGTGCTGGGCAAAATGAGGTACAGATTAGGAAGACTGTTGAACATGGACATAATTCCCTGGGCTGGAAAGTGTGCAAAACCCTATGCTGACAGACAGTCTAAGATAAGTGCAACCATGCAATAAAGTATATCATAGTTATACAGGGCAGAGTCGGAATACAGATACACAGACAGCTCCGTAGGCAGTGAGGAGGAGTCTGAATTTGTGTCAGTATATTATAGCACCACTGAAAAATTACTATATATTTTCCAGCATTTCACCAGCAGTGGTAAAATAAATAAAATTCAAGTTGTAACGGCCCCAGCAGTGAAGGAAAGGCTGTTCATAATGTCCTATTCCAGTTTTTTTTTTTTTTCCCTCACAACAGTTTTCACTCTTTACATCAACCAAACGGTTCCCATTAAAATTGCTTTTCTTCAACTGTGACTAATGGAAGATATAATGTGTGTCTCCTTTTGGAATGGAGTAATTAAAGATTGGGCATACAAGAGTAATAATGGTCATTTTGTGATGTAATATGAACATTAGCCTCATATGTGTTCTGTCACAGGCAGTGAACAAGTATAATTTAATTTACTCCACAGTGACATTTCTGGATTTTCTTAGTTTCGGACTGAAGTTTAGTTTCGTTTTTTATTTCAGTTATTGAACAAAAGGTATTGCTTTTGTCAGTGAATTCACACTTTGGTGCCTATTAATGTTAAAGGTCTGCAGTTGTACCACAATGAGTATGTGATTGGTTATCTAACATAAAATATTGCTTCTAGTAAATCAGAGGTCTTTGAGCCAGAACCGCCTGCAGAGTAATAGCCTATTTCCTTTCTCTTGGGCATGAGGTAGCCTTATCCGCAAGTTAATAATTTGTGACACAACCTGGCTGTGAAAGTGTGTCCCATTTTGAGGAAACATAGTTGAACTAAACTGACCTACTGCTAATAGTTGGGAGAAGTGGTAAAATAACTCATTTAGAGAAAGTTAAAGAAGAGCAGATGATAAGTAATGTAGTTGTTTTCTATTACGGACCTTTTTTTTAAGAGCCTCTTTTTTTCTCTAAAGATGATGATATCCTTGAAGTTATCCAAAAAACAAGAACTATAAAGTCATACTTTTGCTTCAAAGAGACTATATGTGGTATTTCTACTTTCAAATATTAAAAATGACCTAAAACCATTATTATATTCTTTTTGAAGAAAGTGTTCTGAAGTTCTGCCACAATCACTTGTTTATTTAATTGTAAATATATGAACTCAATACACTGTATTAACGCTAGTTTCTTTTCCATTGGACATATGCACAAAACTTTACCAATATTTACTAACTGTTGACAAAACAGAAGTGCGTAATATCGGTTTTTCCATTAAATCACAAATGTAATGATTTGTTTATTTATTATTGCGAGATGACACAAGAAGTCATTCCATAAACATGGCAACGAACGTAAATATGGTGTTGATTTACAGATATATTCATTATTATTATATGTTACCCCTCTATCTCGTACTAAATTTAAAAATGATTAGGTTTCCTGGTGTGTCCACACGTACCGTGCCCTGTTTCTTTTAAACTCTTCTTCTTCACTTGTTGTAACGTCCGCAAACGTATTTTTTTTTTTTTTTTTTTTTTTTTTTTTTAATTCATGTGACTCTAGTTGCAGAAAAAAGGTATTTTTTCTGTTGCAGTTTTGCATAATATACCATTTGCACTACGCCCGAAAAACCACCTCTTTTTAGCGAGAAACGAATTTTTGCGAAAATTGTCATTTTTCCATTTGGTAAATTCTTATGTGCAAGTTATATTTGCGCAATTTGAGGGCCAACGGAAAAGTGACTACTAACAGTCTGAGAGATTTATGTGACCACTAGAGGGAGTAGTGAGTCCCTCTGTCGGTCTCCAGTGGTGAGGAAAACTAATACCTTTGACCAAAGCACCAGAAAGTGTTGAGATGGGATGAGCACCGCATGGAAAAACAACTCTTAGGGTCAAAGAAGGTAACACAGTGAAAAAAGCTAAAGGCACTGTTGTTTTCATGACTCTGCACAGACACAGTTCAGACTAAACTATGGCAGTTCTGACCTTGTTTGTTCAATTCCGAACAGATCTTCAGCGCAGCTATTGACAACACACACCGTACAGAAAACAGAGGTGGTTTGTGGTTTTACTGTGGCTGTTTTCTGTCAAAAAGCAGAGCTAAGCTAACAGAGATATAATATAAACCAACAGGAGTCAAACTCATTTTAGTTGATTCAGCCCAATTTGATCTGAAGTGGGCCATACTAGTAAAGTAATACTCTAATAACACATAAATATTGTCAACTCCAAATGTTTCTATATGTTTTAGAGTGAAAAAAGTAGAATTACACAATGAAAATGTTTACATTTATTTATTTATTTATTCATTTATTAGGGACAGTACATATTAATGAACATCTACATTTACAACAATTGCAGCTGTAAATATGCCAGATTGTAGCAACAGTGCTAATCTCCATCTGTAGTCTCTAGGCAGGTGACAAGAAAGACAACTGACAAAAGACAAAACATCATAAAAACACACAAAACAACAGTGAGGACGATGTACTGACAGTCACAGGCTTTGTTTTCCTTCATCCAGCGTTTAACCCTGTAAAGCCTGAACCATTAAATCACTGACAGAAAATCCCAGTTCTTTGAAACTGGAGCCTTTATTGGTCCTTCTGAACAACCCAAAAAAAAAAAAAAAGTTACAAGTTTCAATTTCCATGTATGAGTTTCAATTTTGTATCATATTTGATCCATCGGGTCTCAATGCTCAAATATTATTATTTTTGAACAAACAAAAACATAATATAACACAAACATGTCCAACTAATTGTTAATTCCTTTTCTAAATGGTCACAGTTTTTCCTCCTTCCTCATTAATGTCAGTCTTGTAGTGTCACTAAAGGCCTCTGGTCAAGGAATTCCTCCCCCTGGTGGATGATCTGTGTATTGCATGTATCTAATTGTATGCATCAGGTTTTTCAAGAAAAAAATATCACACTGACCATGTAGAGGGCTTCAAAACTCATGTATCAAATATGATACGTTTGGCATTATAGGACTGGTTGTGATTTGAAGGAGGCATATGATTGTGAGTCTCTTATGTTGAGTGGTAAACTGTTCCAATATTCAGTCCCAGTGACTGAAAGTGTAGTTTGTCCAACAGTAGTGTGCCTGCGTGGCACTTCACAGTCCTCTGGAGCTGTGGCCCCTCCCACTGACAGACCGAGATTTGATCAAATCTGTCAAGGGAGGAGGGGCAAATCCATGCAAGACTCTAAATATCAGGCACGCATTTTTTAAATTCACAGAATTATTAAAAATATGATATTTTTTATTTATCTAAAACAATGCAGTAGTGGAAATTAATTTTTTTTTTTTTTGGTCCAAAATTTTTATGTTTTTTTTTTAAACTGGCACTACTTGTTTGAGTGCTGTGCCAGCAGCAAGTGACCAGGAAGTTCTACAGTATTTAATGTGAGAGAAACTCATAGACTGTAAAAACATCTTAGTAGCATAGATCTAATCCAATCCAACTTTATTCATAAAAGACTTTAAAACAACCACAGTGGATCACAGTGCTGTACAGAACAATAAATAAAACCAAAATAAAAGAATAAAATACAAAAATAGATTAAAAGACAAAGAACATCTGTACAAAAAACAGTGCTGTACAGAAGAATAACTAAAATCTAAATAAATTAATAAGAAGAAGAATAGATTGAAAAAATATATAAAGCTATGCAGTTAAAAACAACAAATGAGAACAATAAACCAATACCAAGTAAAACAATCGAACAAAAATAATAATACATAACAATACATATAGGGAAATTACTCTTTTAAAAAAAGTGAATAATATGAACAACTATAAACAAACAGAAAATTATTAAGAAAAATAAGTGCAATTTTAACAATTTTACGCCTCAGACTCACATTCACATGTGCATTACAACTTGTAGATCACAGTGGATCTACAAATAACATTTAGTATCAGGCAAAATATTATTAAAATCACACTCCTCTTGTTCATATTTGTTCAGTGGATACATGGTATTGATTCGTTGGTGGTTTTGGTCGTCCTACATGTTCCCCCTGCTGGTGAGTTCGGGCTATCAGTACTACACAGAACCCCTATGACGACAGGTTTGAGATCCATTCATAGCATATTACTCATCCCAGCTTGTTCAGCATGTTAAATTCTCATCTAAAGTATTGGCTTCCTGTCCATGCAGTGCATTAAATAATGTTTTTAAAATGCTTTAACCATCTCTGACACCCTCACCCTGAGCTTTTCATCTTCCATGAGCATTTAACTTCAGACACCCCAACCATTTGGAGGTAAACCCAATCTAACAAGCTGGCATTTACCTACTACATTCTGCCACCTGGTTTGTTGATATCACAATGAAAGCCCCCCCTGGACATTTAAGAATTTATTCCAGTGTGTGGAGCCATGTGGCTTTGCAGTAATAGAACTATTAGTTAAAGTTGCCACTGAGATAATTCTGTGACCGTGATCAGACAAAAAGGAAGTGCCATATAGTTAGGAGGAGAAAAAGACAGTGACAGAAATATAATCGCTTCAGTAATCATTGATTCAATTGTCAGCATGACCCAATTTGATGAACAGACATCTGTGACAACTACCTGAAGCTATAAGAAATATTCAGCATGTTCCATCTGTATCAGAGCAGGGTTTTGCAAATACTCCCCATACATACTGATATTCACTGTGCTATGCACTGGGTTTTAAAGACCATGAGCTATTGTGAAGGCGCTGTCATTGTTGCCGTTAGCAATTTGTTCAAACATCATCTCAGACAAAATTACTAGTTGGATTCATTTCAGTTTATTTTTACAGTTTCCTTAGGGCAATGCCTAAAAAGTATGTTCAGTTTTGATAAATTTAGATTTTTGATGAATTTTTGAAATATTACAAATTTGCCTTTACTTATAATGGGCCATATTCTGATGGCTTATAACATGGAAATGTTTATTATTGTTGTGATTGTGTTTATAATATAGTTACATAGATGGTAGAGATTTCTATAAGTTGTACTAACAGTTACAGTAGTACTATATCCACTGTTAATACTTGTACTTGCAGTAGTAGCATTGACAGTTATGGACATCTGTTTTAGCTATTGGTAATTATACTAATGCCAGCTGTTCTACTTTTTAACAGTTCTATGTGAGTTTACTGTGCATCCCTGTCTCCCCCACTCTCTCTCTCTCTCTCTCTCTCTCTCTTTCTCTCTCTCTCTCTCTCTCTCTCTCTCCCTCTCCTCCTTTACCCTCTCTCTTTTACCCCAACTGGTCCTGTCAGACGTCCATCCTCCATAGTCTGGGTCTGCTCCAGGTTTCTGCTGTTGAAGGTAGTTTTTCCTTCCGCTGTCACCAGTCACTAGTCTTTGTTCCTGGAGGATTCTGTTGGTTTCTGTAAATTGGCTTCAGAGTCTGGTTTCAACCGGCTCTATATGTACAGTGTCATGAGATAACTTCTGTTATGATTTGGCGCTACATAAATAAAATTTGATTGATTGATTGCTTGCATGATTGGTATTGAGCACTGATAGGAAGTCATATATGGACCTATTAGTTGACTGTTCCTCCAATGAAGGTACCACCTACTTCTTTTGGGAGATTGATTTTCTGCATCAAGATCATAGCGGCAGAGCCTTTTGGATTTTTAAAATCCAAAACTCTAACATTTTTTGACTCGGTGGAACACAAAACAGCTCAAGTACTATACAAAGCAAGGAATAAATTGTTACAAACATTCAAAATACTGTTTTACGAAAGAGAGGGGTGTTATAATTTAAGGGAAAAATGAAATCTAAAAGTCAGAAGCGTAAACACTGAAAAGCTTCAGTATCACTGCTAGGGGAGTTAAACTGGGGAATAGACTGAGTGCAGAACTAAAACAAATTTCCAGTAATGATTGTGTTTAAAAACAGGCATAAAGAAATGATTTTCCAGCCGTACATTGATAAATAAACTCCATAAGGTGTTTGTCATTTGGATATCAAATGTGCAATGTGTTGGTGAATGTGTTGTAAAATGGATGAGTGACTAAAGGTACGTTTCAAAATTGCTGATAAATTTGGGACTGTTGTTTCATAGAAGCATGGAAAGGGTTGAAGGGGTAGGATTAGAAAAGTTTCTACGTCTTCTAGGGGTGTGCGATATGACGATATTAGATCATGAAGGATTAGAACATATCGACGATCCAACAAAGCAGAGAGATCGTGGAATTGGGGATATATGGGGGTGCGTTCCATGCCCCACGAACCCCACAATGAGTACGCACAGTGAACGTGAAACTTTAAATGGCAAGAGGTCTATCATAACTTCAGACTTGGCCCCCACAGAGTCGGCCGGACTTGACTCCGTGGACATCTGCGCACATCAACCTGTTTTTGAATGTGAAATTGGTACAAGCCACTGAAACCTCCAACATCCGCGAACAGTCCGTACGGAATATGTGCCGCTCACAGTATGCTCGACTGTAGGAGCCTTTAAAGACTCCTGCTGTTGTACAGCTAATTTTCCTTTAACCTCTCTTTGGAAACTTTAATCTGAGGGGGCAGGTCCTCCACGTCCTCCACATACAGGTCTGTGGCGTTATACTCTTAGAATAACATGTCAGCACTACGAACCTGTTCAATCTGTTGAGAGACAGCATCCAAACAGTGTGCTCTGTATTTTATTTATTTATTTATTTTTTTTACTTTTCATGCTTATTGAAAGCTACCTCAAAAACCAAGTGCAGTTTAGTTTTTATGTTAAGAGTGTACTTAATCAAAATGTTGTTCACATTTCAGTATGTTTATATTCTTGGCACAAGTTGGCAAAATTGCACAAACAAAATTAAAAATGTTCTGGAAGGTTCTTTGGGTTAAATTATTCTTTTTTTTCTTTTAGGGCTGTGTTTTGCGTTGGGAAATTGTTCGGTTGCACTGTTCAGAAGCTTGGAAATTAGTCTCAGAGATCAGTGTAAAGAATTGTGAAAAAATTGAGATCGTGATTTTATTTTTTAAAAATCGTGACATGATATTTGTGCCTTATCGCCCACCCCTAACTTCTTCCTACTCCTTTTGGTACATATAAATTTTGAGGCTTAAGACATTGTAGTTTTACGTTACCATCTTGTTTTCATTCTCTTGATTATCATTTATTGCATTTCTGTTTTTAAATTGTCATATTCATTCATTCATTCATTCATTCATTCATTTATTTTCTGAACCTGCTTTTTCCTCACTAGGGTCACGGGGGTCGCTGGAGCCTATCCCAGCTACTTATGGGCGAAGGTGGGGTTCACCCTGGACATGTCTCCAGTTCATCACAGGGCTGAACATATAGAGACAAACAACCACTGTCACATTCACACCTAAGGATAATTTAGATTAACTCATTAACCTATCAGTGCATGTGTTTGGATGGTGGGAGGAGCCAGAGTACCCAGAGAGAACCCACGCGAGAACCTGTAAACTCCACACAGAAAGGTCCCACCCCCATTGACTGGTGTTGGAATCGAACCCACGAGTGCTATCCACTGCACCACCGTGTCTTTTACATGATCAAAATAAAGATATCGATCAATCAATCGATCAATCAATCAAACCTGGCAACCTCACACATTTGAGCTGTTATTGATTCTTGATAGAACATGTCATTGAGCTACAAGGCCATGGGTCCTATTTTTAATACTTGTCATATTATACAAAGTATGTAACATATCACGCTGAGCGACAAAATACAACATGTTTACCTCTGCTACGGAGCTAGATCTGTTTGTTTACTGCCTTATCTGGATTAAACCCACATTTTCATGAAACCACTATAATATCTACTACAATAACAAAATATAGGATGTTATCTGAATAAGTGAATATCTAGTTATAATATAGAAGAATGCATAAAATAAGATGTTATCGTAATTAATTAATTAATACAGACTATCATGATTAGGAGATATCGTCACATTTATTAATGATTGCATTTGTAGTAAATATTTAAAGTGCATATAAATATTATAGTTTATATTAAAAACGCTTGATTATGCAAATCTGATTGTGTGTGAGGTAACTAAAAAAGTGTATATGAATGGTTTGTATGGAAGCTTAGTGCTATTGTAAAAATATATGGAAAAAAAGTGTATTAACAAAGCAAAGGAAGCAGAATTCATTTAATTATTAGTTTGTAAAAAGGGGGTGGGAGTCTATAGGTTATACTTCTTCCCGCTCTTTTTCGAGCGCTGAAAAATTGTGTGTGACCAAGTTGTATGGTTCTGTGTTATCTGATGATTCTATGTGGTCGAAATAAAACTAAAATAACTAACAAACTAAACCTGGAATGGTAGGGCACGGATGAAGCCATTACATTTTGGAACAGATTCTTAAAAAGGGCTGTATTTTTTCCCACTTTGTTAACACTGTGAGATTGTGGGCTTTTTAGTTGTTCATAAAGTCAGAGTACTCGCTGAGGTCTTGTTTTTATATGTGAAGTGTGACCTTTGCAGCGCTGACACTGCTCCATGACCCGGTTATGTTCTTTAGAAAGCAGCATCCAACACTTCTACTTATTGATGTAGGGCTCTGTGATCTGCTAGATGCTGTTTGTCAAGAAAAAAAGCAAATTAAAACATTCCAGTGAATGAAGACAGTTACAAATTAGTCCAATATGTAGCAATTTTCCATTAGCAAAAGACACGTTGACATAGAAACGTTTTTGTAATATATTGTGGGCGTTTGGGGACCTGATTCTAATGTGTTTGTATCATTAATATAAATACATTAATGAGATACATTTTCAGCCAAGTATTATCTTTTACATGCATATATGATCATTATAATTTGCCATTTTTCCCATTTTTGCCCACAGCAGATTTCCTCAGTAAAATAAACTCCATGGTGCCAACCATATAATAAATGTACTCCTCACTGCTGTGATATACTCTGTCCTCCTGACTTTTGTCCTGGTTTTCTTCCTGAAAAAAATACTTGGATCATTTTCACTTGTAAGATTTCTGTGCTAGAGGCTTGTTTACTTCCCCTGCCATCTCTTCTGTTTACATCTATGTGCCATCTAATGCAGGGCGTAGCATACAAATGACGCCACTCGTAGTTCACAGATGTGAGCCTACACCTCTATAGAAGAGACTTGTTATATAGAGTCATTGTAAGCGGCAGCATAACAAAGAACAGCAAAAGTTTAAAGCTGCATAGCGCTGCTGATTCTTCGTAAGATCTTTAAAAAAGCAACTCTTTTGTGGCTGTAAAAAGAAAAAGGTTTCTGAAATGTAGCCTCAGCTGAGCATTTAACAAGATACAAACAGTAACAGTATTCATTCTCTATTCTTATAAATATCAGAGGCAATAGCGAGACGTAGTGGCCTTTGTATAGATGCCCTTCTCATCTGAGATGTTGCTCAAATGATGAGTCTATTCCTTTGCAGTGTACTTTGAAAACCAGGCCCCGCTCTTCTGTAACAACTAAGCAGAAGAAACAAGATTGCAAGTCAAAGGAAAAAAAAGAAAAGACCCCTGTCATGGTGCTCACAGTCTGACAGGAAATGCAGGAAATCTTGGCATCTGTCCTGGCATCTGAACCACTCTTGCATGCTGAAAAACACACACAGAGCTCTGTGATTATTCACTCCTTAATCAGTTCATCCAGATGAAAAGCACAGACTGTCAGGTGAGATGCAGCAGCAAGTGGCAACACATGATCAGAGTGGCAGGTTAAAGATTCTGCACTTAACGGCTGTATGCCATTGGATGATACCAGTCACGTAGCGGCGTAACCAATCATCCGTATTGAAAACAGCTGATGCCAACTTCCACTTCAGGCTATAATGAATTTGTAGGCTACTTCACCCTTTTATGTGTATAACTCCCACCCCATCGTGACATTTGGAATGGTTATTAGTGATTAACTTATCACGGGATTCCACATTTAATATGTTCATGTTGTGTAAATTAAAACAAAAGTTCCTCTCCCTCTGTCACCCAACCATTGTGACAGTATTGGATTTTAGGATTTCTCTCAGAGGAGTGAAGGGTTTAAAAATAGAAGCTGTCATTGTTGGTTACTGTGAACGTCCACCCTATAAAACAGACAGCTTCTAAGCTGCCAAGCTTTCTGCAAAGCCAAGCCTCCTCTTTCTCTTTTTGTCAAGAGAGGGGAGTGCATTTTGAATAAATATCATACCTGCCACCACTGATATTGATTTTCAATACCTATGAATCTAAGAATCTTCACTGTGCCCTGGATGAAGTTGTCAGTCCTGACACCTTATGGAAAAACTCCATTATTATTATTATTATTTTTTTTTTGTAATCCTGGAAATCAGGCTTGATGAGCTGGTGTCATTATGTTTTTCTGCACTCATCATGGATTGTCTGTTGTAATCAGGACAACTGTCGCTACAGTCAATTCAAAGCCAGTGCATTCTGCACATGGATACTGTAAATCCATGACAAGATGGTGATATGAAGGTTTTTTTTTTTTAATATCCTGGCACTGTCTTGGGACCAGTAATATTACACAAAACATTGTTTCGTTATTTACCATAATACAATGAAAATGTGTTTTAATAGCCTCCATCTGTCTTACCGAGGACAGCACTAAAAGGTACAGTACATCTTCTCCCTCAGGGAGGAAGAGAGGCAGGAGGGAGGAAGGAGGTAGAAAGTAGACAGAGAGAGAGAAAATGAGAAGCTGGTCCAAACTCTGAGTCCAAACAGTAGAATCCCAGTCTGAGATAGTGCACAACATTCATTAAAAACAACAGGACAAAAATGAATATTGTTCAGCAGTCCTGTGAAGCCTCTGATGCGGGTGATGCAAGAATTGCAGCATCTTGTCACACAGACAGGAAGTGAAAGCAAAGATGAGATGTTGTTGTTTTTGATGATGAAAATGATTCAAGTCATATTTTGCTGAAATGCAGCCAGGATACAGCCACACAGAACACATTATTTACCTCTGAAATGTGCTCTGGCTGGCATCCAAATTCAACAGGGATGCAAAAGGAGAAATACTGGACCTGAATGCTAACAATCTCATTTTGTTTGAATAGTCAGAGAAATGTTGCCATAAAAGTGACTTGATTCACTGTGAGACATAAAAAGAAATTTTATCTCCTCCGCAGAGGTCCCAGTGAGATAGTAGCAGATATATGAATTGAAGGTCACTCTTCAAAGGCCCAACCAGTCTTACAAAATAAAACACTGCAGGACAGTGGGAAGTGTCAAGCATGTAAAACTGGCATGTTTATACATAGAAAGAAAGATAAATAAAAGTACGAATGCTGTATAGGCTTTGAGATATCATATACGCATGGAAAATTACCTATAAAAATTCCTGAGCTACACTTCACCTATTATACTTTTACAGACTGCGAAAGAATAAACGATAATGTACAGCAAAAGTGAGTTGCAGTAATAAGAAAGCATTAAAGATTTTACCGAGCACTACAGTTATTTATTTTTATATTTCAGTACTGCTTTACAAAGGGATAGACAAAGAGGTAAATACCTTGAAAGACTATAGTTATTCAGTACAGGCCTGGTGTCATGCCATTAAGCAGACCCTTCTCCTCGGGGACAAGTTGAATAATGTAAAATAATCAAAATTTCATTCATCTTTTGCATGATTAAAACGTTGTAAATAAAACATATCTGCGAGCAGCACTGAGAGCATTGTAAAAGACAGGTCCACATAAAGCAATGTGAGACTGATGGCTCCCGAGCACGAGGGATGAATTTATTTCTCAGATTTAAAAGTTTGTCAGACTGGAAACCAATAAAGTCTATTGGAATATAGATTTTTTTTTTGGTTCATGTGAGATTGACTTTGCTAGGGGAGACGGGCCCATCTGACACCACGACGTGACCCAGCCCAACCCCTCTCTGCAGGGTTGTGCATCGGCTGTTGACAGGCATCAGCTCTGAGCATTGATGGAGCAAGATAAAAACACCCGAGGCAGCCCTGTATGTGTGGGCCTTATCCTCGCATTCTCCTTATGCAAATCATTAGCTACTGCCTCCTTTGTTAAGCAAGGTTTGTACAGTGTGCTCCTCTCCCTTTATCATTCGTACTGCCAAGCCTGCGGAAATGAAAAGCAATGCAAATATGCCTGGCTTTTAGGAGTCGGCAGATAAAGCGGGGGGACCTTCAAACTGCAACGCTTCATCCGCTTCAGTTTAGCCTTGACCGAGGCATGCAAATTATACCTGAGACGTAGGGAGAGTGACGCCGCGAGCTGCACAGGCGCAAAGCTGGGGCTTGAGATAGGCAAATCTCTCCTGGAGCAGGGTTAATTGGCAGAAAATATCTATAGAAAGGTTTAGAAAAAGGGGGTTGTGAAGTCCCACCAGAAAAAGCACACATATTTGTGCCCTATACTGTTTGAGACTTGACAGTGAAACGCTTGCGCAGCATTTCGGCCTCTCATTTTGTCATTTCGCTTCTAGGCAATGTGTTCTACTGCTGATCCAGGTACAAGGCACAATTCAGCACTGTTTTATCAGATCAGTATTACATTCTCAATCCTCACTGGACCTTTATGGACCCTTTCAGGAGCTTACTGTAATGGCGTGATCTTTATTGTGTTTCAAGAGGTCTGTTTGCGTACTGGGTTTTCCCAGGATAACATCTATGAGCCAAAAACTTTGGATAAATAAGATCTTGCAGCAAAACTGAAGAGTGCAAGTAAATAAAGCCTTGATTATGTAGATCACACAAAGGATGAGGAGGCATAGTAATGACAGAAGACGCGTTTTCTCTGTTATTATTTTTCTGCTGTTATGTGACAGCTAATCACTGAACGCCATGTATGCTTGATGGTTACAATGAGGATTTCCAGGGTTTGATAAGATAACAAACTCCTGCCAAGCCAGACTAATTACAATGGATCACAATCCCTTTATAGATTTATTTTATAATACGTATTTTCATGTTACAAGATATTTTCATGTTGTAAAAGGATCTTTTCATATTAGAACAGTATGATTTTCATATTATAATGAAATCATTTTCATGCTTTAATAACATTCAAACTAATCCCGTCTAAAGATTAGAAACACATTCCTTTATAATCTTTGAGAGACACATGCATGTTCCTTTGTTTAGATACAACAAACAAGGTAATTTAATGGTATGAAGATTTCTTTTGACTAAATGTACATACCCTAATCAAACAACAGTCCTCACCTGGATGTAACTAAATAAAATAACTATTTCAGATCCTTCCATTTAAAAATAATAATTATTAGTAGTATTAGTATTCAACACTTAGCTGATGCAGTGAGTAGCTTCTCATTTCTCATTTCAACTACCGGTTTAACCCTTTATAGGGCACTCCTAGAAATACTCAGAAATTCTAGATTTAAACCTTTGTATGTTATGGGACATCATCATCTCCCTCCTCTTGCCATAAAACATTAGAGCAGCACTTGCTAAAAAGTAAAGACATGCAATAAAACAACTGTTATGTCATAAACTGACAAAAATCACCCATATTCACTATTTACAGTTTCAAAATGTCCATAAAATCTCTCAGAATCACAGTATAGTGTTAGAAAAACCAACATGCTTCTGGACCTCACTGAGGCACGGGACTGGCCCCATATTTAATGTTTGTGGAAATGACCAAAAATAATCATTTGCCTGATAAAGGGTTAAAATAGAGCATAAACATTGGACTGCGTTTCAATAGAAAAAGGTCATGTGGTCTGATGAGTCCTGATTGAGCCTGTTCCAGAGTGATGGAGGAATCAAAGGGAGACGAGCGGTAGATGAAGCGTTTACCCATCATGCCTAGTGCCTACAGTACAAGCCTATGGGGGCAGTGATATAATCTGGGGTTGATTCAGTTGGTCAGGTCTAGGTTCAGTAATGTTATCTGTAAAAAATAAATAAATAAATAAATGCTGGAAATAAATGATATGGCACTGAATAGGTTTATTGAAATGATGATCCAATGAAGGAGTGATATATTCAAAGCCAAATGCATTTTAGCTAAATATTACTGTGCAAATGTTGTTTGCACTGTAAGCATAATATTCATCAAACTGTCACCTTTGGCCATAACAGTACATTTTAAATGAAATACATGTCACATTCCACTTGAAACAGGTTTGGAGATCAGGCTGACTCATTATATGATCCTACTTTACACAGACACTATACAACCAGAAACCTGACTTTATAACACTATATGTTATTTGCCATTATATGTTATTTAGAACATGTGCTATATGTTACATAAGAAAGTATTTAATGTTATAATTTTTGTTCCCATAATATGTTATGTTTCTTATTACCAAGGGGGTTATGTTTTCATCGGGGTTTATTTGTTTGTTTGTTTGTTTGTTTGTCTGTCTGTTAGCAAGATAACTCAAAAAGTTAAGGACGGATTTTGATGAAACTTTCAGGAAATGTTGATACTGGCACAAGGAAGAAATGATAAAAATGTTGGTGGTGATCGGGGGCGGACGGACTGATCTGCCTCGGCGGTCTGCGCTCTCTGAGTGCTTTTCTGGTTGTATCATGTTAAGCTTGTAAATCATCATAACATCATAACTAGGGGTTCACCCTGGACGAGTCACCAGTTTAACGCAGAGCTGACATACAGAGGCAAACAATCACTCTCACATTCACACCTATGGGCAATTTAGATTAACCCATTAACCTATCAGTGCATGTGTTTGGATGGTGGGAGGAAGCCGGAGAGAACCCACGCAGACACGGGGAGAACATTCAAACTCCACACAGAAAGGTCCCACCCCCATCGACTGGTGCTGGAATTGAACCCGGGACCTTCTTGCTGCCCCACCGTGTCACCAGAAATTTTATCATGACAAAAGAACTGTGTCATTCGTTCTTTCATTCATTTTCCAAACCAGGGGGGTGTTTGAGCTTATCCCGGTTACCCATGGGTGCAGGTGGGGTACACCCTGGACGAGTCACCAGTTCAACACAGGGCTGACATATACAGACAAACAAACAAACATTCACTCTCACATTCACACCTATGGCTGATTTGATATGAAAACGTTTTGTTAAAATTTGTTATAACAGGGAGAATATATGTGAAAAGCGTCTTGTTATCATGTTATTAAAAATATACTTAAAACGCACAGTCCCTCAATTTGTAACGCACATACTGATATTATCAATATTTTATTTTATTCACCGCGTAGATCTTATTGAGGGTGGTTGGGGGGGGTGTAGAAGGGATTTTTTTTTTTGTTTGGAGCATTATATTGTTGTGTTTATGATCATATATTCATTAAAATGGAAAATCAATAACAATATATTAAAATAAATAAATAAATGCACGGTCCAAACATGTGGTGTAATTTCCAGAAAATTACTTGCTCAGGTGTCTATTTTGTCTATGTTGTTCAGATGAGTAACACAGTTAACAGCTATATTTTTTTCATTCCCGATGTGCGCGACATTGTGTCGGACATTGAGTCGATGACAGGATCATCAGACTTAGTTCCATGCGTCGTCGCTGCACTGTTTGTTTGGAACCAGAGGTGGACACAGCCCTTATTGAATGAAGACAATTTCAATTTCTGAGTACCTGAATTCAGTGACTGAATAAACCTGTTCAGTTGATCACAGTTCAGTCCGTAATGACCAGTGCTTCCGTAATATGAAGGGAACCCCAAACCAATTCATTTAATATATCTACAAACGTACAGATTATTTTGACCCGTTCGTTTTTAATGGCACTAAGTATACAATGTTCGTTAAAGACCTTTTCATGTTTCACCAATTGTTTTTCTGGCCTTGCAGCAATAGATTTCCAGTGACGTGGTTATGGCATGTTGAAAGCCTCATCTGTACAGTAATTGTCTAAATGTTGCTTAACACCTGAACGTTAAACTCTTCTCATATAGCCCATCACTGATGGTTTATTTTAGCGCTGACCTTTTCTGCTAATTTCCTGTATGCTTCTGCTGAGGCTCCTATCAGTGGATGTACAGGACCCCCCACCCCCACCCCGCCCCTTCATATGACATTGTCAGCGCTGAGGGGGAGCCTTTATGTGGCATGAC
>JAPQRP010000024.1:6902438-6915563 GCA_037367295.1 Apogon hyalosoma
AAAAATCGACTGACAATTTATTTAGAATCTTGAAAGCATTCTGGTGCAGAATAACACAACTTTTATGGCCACTGCGCAAGGCCTTTAAAGGCAAACATGGATTCTCGTTTTGTTGCAGCGTTTCTGTTTTATCTAGCAAACGTGAATGAATGACTAATCCACATATGTACCAATCTTCCATTGTCTTTCTTGTCTGAATGTATGATTCAACAGTTGCCTGCACTGTGTAAAAATGAAAATCAACTTGGAGATACACTAGGCTATAGAGGAGTGTGAAGTCGCCAGCTGAAAGAGTGGTCTAAATAATTCTAACTAATAAAACAGCCTCTAAAGGGAGAGGGAAATATGCCTTAACATGAAACAGATTTGTTTGCCTGAAACGAAATGATGGAGGCTGACATTTACATTATAGAGTCCGTGGCTGATAGTGTGTCAAACCCCCTGCGGTGAAAGCTGCTCTTCTAACCAGCAGTATGTCTAGTAGGAAGTGATTATTATCTTGGAGTATGACCGCTAAGGGTGGGCCATGTGACAGACGGAAAAGCTAATTGTGTGTTGCCGGGCTGGTGGGGGATGAAAGTCAGTCAGTAGTGGGTTGGGGGGAGTATACGGAGGGTCATCGATGAGAGCTGCGTGTCTTTAGCTGTCATCCTCTGCGGCAGCCAGCATCAATCAAAGGTAATTTATTGCCCACGCCGACCAGGACCCTCCCCTTTTGTCTCCTGCTCAGTGTGTTTGTAAACACTCAACTGAAAAAAAAAAAAAAAAGACTTCTGGTCAGACTCATGCTCTCCCCATCTGTATTGCAAGGCCATTTCTCCAGCGCCGCCACCCCACCCCAGTCTCTGTCTATTCAAATTCAACATGAAGATGCATGGCTCCTCCTCTATCTATCAATCTCTCAGGCAGACTTTCCATTTTTTTCCTCTTTTCTGTGCTTTCCCTCTTGTCTGTCTGTCTTTTATCTCTCTCCCTCCTCCCCTTTTGATTTCACTCTGTCAAGTCCAGTGAACGGTTTTTTGATAGGTAATTAAGCAGCAGCCAAAATATGTACCCATGCGGATTCCCTGTGGTGAAAAGAGACACTGGCAGTGGACCGGAGGGACTGACACTCTATTGCAGACGGTCCTAGTAGTTCGATGGAGGTGGATTTTATCAGTCGCATTAGACTGGCAAGCATCGTAGGCCAATCTTCACAGGGCTAGATTGCTTTGTATGTTAGTACTCTCCAGAGTCAGTCTAGCAGCGCTAGTGGGATTTACCCTGCTCCCAACACAACCTTCTAAGATATTCAAAGGAGAAAAAGGAGTTCAAAATGTGCACTGGGACCATTCTAATAAAGAGCTGATGTGTAAATGAACAGGCTTGCTCCTTAATGAAATATCTAGAATTCAAGAAAAAAATGAAAAAAGAAATGACACCTACTCTTATGCAACAACTGGGTGCATAAAGACAAAACTTCATCTAGGAAAACTGCACACATGCACAAGTAATTAGCTGTATTATGTGTAAAATGTTATGCCGCACTTATGTCTGCGTAGGACAATTATCAGAATCCACATAACAATGCAGCAATTAGCATGAGACACATTTCCTGTATTACAATTTACAATGAAACCTTTCTTCTGTTGCTGCAACATTTTATATGTGAATGTCTCTAAAGGCTTGTAGAGATACCCAGGCACAGATAGATTGTGCTCCATTTAAAGAGTAGATATGATCAATACAGTAAACCACTGGTCCACTTATTGAACTTCTTTAAATAGTCAACAGAAAGAGCCTGGGTGGCCATAAAAACAAAGCCTGTGAGATCATTTCTACCTATGAATGTGCAAATGATATCGACAGGCACAAAGGAAATCTGGGTCTTCAGCAATGACGAGAAACGATCTCAATGCTAATAAGGTATCAGGGAGGCACCATATAAAAATCAATAGATTCCCAGCTTTCTCGAAGTCAATTGTCAGACCCGTTTATAGCACAGTTTGTTGATAGTGTCTGTGGAGCTGTAGGTCTACAGTTGAGAAGCTCAGGCAATTCCCAAGTGAAAGTGGGGAGGCATGATGAGAGAGGAAGGTGAGACCGTCGGCAGGTTGAGGGAGGTTTGATGGAGGACTTTGGGGAGAGTGGGGAGGAAAAGGGAGGAAATGGGCAGGTGAGCTAATTAAAGCGAGATTTGTTGATGTGATGAGGGGCGGCCTCCCAGCTGCTGGGTACCAATGACCCAACGGTCGACAGAGAGTCCGCCCCACCCATTACCCCAAGAGGGCGCCAGCCCATATGCTGGTTCCAGGTGGCAATGGTTAGCAGAGGAGCATCCACTGCTTTCCTAGAAGATAAATGTACAATGTGCGTAATTACACCAATTCCTGCAGAACAGAATGGATGGGATTATTCATTGCGGCTGTCTTTTATCAGCATACAGTTTGCCTGGTAACACTCCTGGCTCTGTGTGTCAACAAATGTGAGCCATTGAGGTTGTTGGTAGTGGTCTAAAAATGACAGGGCAAGGTTTTAATGATTCATGCCCTCGGCTGTCAGGCTGTCACAGCACTGCTCCCCAGGTCAGAATGACTTCCCTAAATCCAATTAATGTTTTACTTCCCAAGGCTACTCAGGTGCAGTGTTTTCCTTACAGCAGTTTTGCTCTGTTAGCACTGTGAAATCTGCTCTCAGATATGTGAAGGATTTACCACACATCAAATTTCTGACAATTGCTTTCCAAAAAGGCCCATGCATCATAGTCACTTGGGGCCTATAATGTTATCAATGACAAGACAAACTATAGGCAGCATTACATTGTTTGGCTCCACTAAGCTTATGGAATGGATTTTCTTTATTGCTAAGAGTGCTCTATAGTCACTTATGTATTATTGCATTAAATGAAACTCATGAGCAAACACTTCTGGACAGTTAAAAAACAAATCTGCAAATGTTATATACCGCACTGTAGAGCCTACTAAAACATCAAATAGCAAATATTACCTCCATAAACCCTCTGTATCAGTGTCATGCATACAGAGAACTGGCTGCTGTGTATTCAACCCAGGGAATGAAAATATGGCTGTGTATTTTTTTTCTAATTCCACAGCCACAGTGCCTTCCCCCCGTTCCACATACCAACAATCTTTTACACGCACTAACAAGCACTAATAGAAAACTTCCACTGTTTATTAACTGGTAATTGACTGGTGCTGGCGCTCCCTACCCACTGCAACCCCACCGCCTAAGGCTACAGGCAGAACGGCCACAGACTGAATCGCCAGTCAACCTGAAATTACTTACCTCCTGAGCACAGCTACAGGTAATGCACACTAAAACAAGCTACTATGATGAGTGATTTTACAAAGTAGCTGCTCTGGTTATCACGGAAAGCAAACCCAGATGAAGAACGGCATTCCGTCAGTGGTAAATATATAAAGGATGCAAAATTTGTTTAAATGTTGAGACTTGTTTTGACATTGTGTGTCAAGGCAGGCGACGCAAGTGTAACAGATACTATTTTGCAGTACTGAGCCTTTATAATGCACAAAACATATGTGCAGTTGGTCCTCAAAAATAATATATGACTCTGGTACACAATGATACTTTTTTCTATATCCAAAGAGATTTTATTTTTTATAATAGCTAAGACATTTTAAGCCAACTGAATGAAAAATGGAAAGTGAGAAAAATTGACACAATTAAAAAAAAAATTAAACGCCACAGAAAAAAAAAGGATTTCTTCATGTAGAGAAAAAAGCTTTTTCAAACTGTTCTAAGTCATCATCATGAAAACAGTTAGACCTGTCAAACCTAACAACAGAACACATATTTGTAGACAATGTTGTGCTTTGTATGTAGGATTCCAATCCCTCATAAGATTTCTTCTGGCATCGTTATGTAAACAGACAACACATTGTGCAGTATTAGTAGCATGCATGACATGACAACTGCATTGACTACATGCGTATCACATAAGCCAGACAGAAAAATAAAATGTCAGAAAGCATCACTATATTAAACCTGGTATCAAGGACTTTGAAGGATGTGTTTATCCCTTTTGTTTTTCCTTCTGTTGAGGAATTGATTTTTCAGTTCCTTAACACATCATCAAAATACACATTAGACAGTATACAATAAGCTATTTACACAGGTCATTATAGACCCATATACTTAATGGACATATGCACAATCAGAACATAAGCAGATGGGACAGCAAAATGATGTTTGCTCATTGTCTGTTTTCATATTTAGCATACTCTATTAGACGTAATGCAGAAGGACAACAGGATCAAAGTTGAAACGTGTTGTTCATGTTATGGTTTCATGAGCTAGATGTCACCCTGTGATTTAAATTCTGCCAGCATCTACAAGTGAAGATCAAAGGGCCAACCACCTGCTGTGCTTGCAGGTCTGAGTTACGCTCAGAATATTCAAAGTCATTTGAAGACAATAAGATTAAACCATCTGCACAAGAGGGCCGAGTAGACAGCCTGATGTTTAACTCTTGATGGCCTGTATCAGCTCCTTTAGAGGTAGCTGGGCCTGGTGGCAAAACCATATGGCTATCAGCTTCTTATTAAAACCGGCTGAGGACATTTCCTTCAATTTAATAAACACTGTCTGTACAGTAACGATTCCCTGTCTCCCCTGGCTATGCCACAGATCATATCAGCAATAAGTGGAATGAAGTTGGAGAGTGGTTTTGCATATCGCTGCTCAGAGCCACAGCCTGACATTGGTAGGACATCACAAACTCATATTCATGACTCGACTGAGATTTTCTTCCTCGTGTCCTTCACCGCTCCTAGCTGAACGATTGCAACACGCCCAACAAATGTGATGCAAATTCGCTGTGTCGCTATGCCCCATCTTCACGCACACGCACGCACACAAGCACGCACACACACACACCACTGCCTCCTGCGGCCATGGCGGTTCCAACTGCGGATGAAAGCAGTGTACTGCCCCTGCATTAATGGGTTCGACAGAGGACTACAGGCCAACGCTTTCTGTGGAGTCAATCACTTCTTCCATCCTCGCGTTCTCTTTCCAAAGAGAAAACACATCTGCACACGAATAACGCAAGCTCTGGGTGAGCAATCTTTACCCACCTCAAACACAGAAACTGACTAAACTTTGTCAATATGGGCGCGAGCAGACAGGGACTTCTATAATCGTTATTATATCAGATGGTAGGAAACAGAACAAAGGTGGCTCTGGTGCCAGCTCAATCCTAGCCATGTGGTGGAAACAGTTCCACATCTGCCAAAGACGCCTTGCACATCAATGTGCACATCCAAAATGTGAATCTGCTCCTTACAATTCCTGGATCATAATTCAAGGGTGGCCTGATTGGCATAAGATGAGACAAACACAAGTCGCATAGCTTCAAAAAATACTGCTCTGGTTCTTGAAACACACACCTGTTTCAGCTTGTGAAGTTGTAAACAAATGTTTTATTGTTATCCCCATGATTTTATCATCATCATCATGATTATCAACTTGTTGATAAAAATACTGTTCTTCATGCTAAATCAAGTCAAGCCATTATTTTCCAAACCCGACAGTTTAAGTGATTTAGAGTGTGGGGGCACTCTAATGGAAAGTTCACATTTGCACCTACTTTAAAAGAGACCAGAAGGTAAAGACAGCCTGTCCTTAAACCTCTTAACACGGGCCAACAGCAATAAATTAAGCAGCATTCAGAGAGGTAGTTGTCCATGTCTTGAAAGCAAGTAGCAGGAAGACTAATTAGCAGAGTACAGAACAAGTAGAGACAAGAGTGCAACAGACTGGATTTGTTTGGCACAATAGGAAATCAAAGAGGAGACAGTGCTTTCTTCTCTTTCCTTTTGAATTGATGCAATTTTTCCTATCGTCCTCTCCACATTTATGTATAATCACAGTGGAAGAATGTGACTGAATTAGCACATTTAGTAGATCTGCAGGATTTCCCTTCTGGGTACATAATTTGTTCCTGCATGCTATCTTGACAAGTACAGAGTGAACAAAAATGTAGGGCCACAGAAGGAGGATTCTACTCTAAGGCATTGCTAGACTGTCTATGATTCCCTGTAATTAGTATGTTAACTGTCACAGCAATAGATCAGGGCCTTTGCAAATGACCCCACTGTCAAGTGGTGGGTGTGCCTACTCCATTCCTCTGTATCCAGGCACCACACTGCCCTCAGATGGCGAGGAGTGTAATAGAGGAAAAATCTAATTTACACATGGAATGCAAAAGTATGAGCAGAACAGGGCAGAGGAGAGCATGGAAGTGCTATGTAAATACCCTGTAAATGGAATCTACAACAGTGAATAGATATCTGATTAATGGATGTCTTTAGCACCTCCTCACTGTGAGAAAGAAACTCAGCAGTTTCAAAACCCACTTGATCCTGTCATTACAGCAGCAAATTAAAACTCCAAATCCTTTCCACCATGTGTTCCAGCTGTTTAGAAAATTAATTAAAAGCTTAGGTACACGGCATGTAATAATGACATGACTATATTAACGTGCTGATGCTAACACAGCCTCTTAGGTGTTTGCACTATTTATTTCAAAACACCTCTGCTGATTACAATACATACACAGCAGTAATTCTGCAACCTAACCTGACAGCAAAACAGAGATGCTGTCCTTGTCAATAAGTGTAAGAGGGAAAACCTGTACTGTGAGGTAGCATGGCAGCCATAGTTAATTAAATTCCTCTTTGCTGGTCATTGATAACATTCTTTGTCACAAGTCCTCACCACCTCTAAAGGACACATTTTCACATGCCTGTCCAGAATGACACCAGCAGAGTCTGTGCACCAAAGCCACACATGTGCTTTTGCAGTTCTTGCAGCAGCTGACATATGATTTGCTAATACTATTGCAAAATGAGGCAACAAAGCAGACAGTTGACTAAAGCAGATACTAAATAGTGCTTAGAACTGCCAAAGTAGAGAATCAGATCCATCAAGAAGAAAGTCTGACCTCTGTACATTTGTAGATGTTGGATACTGTCACAACTCTCTAAGTTGTTCTCTGCGAATGCCAAAGTTTGGCTTCTGCCCTGACCTCACTGGGAGGTTCTCTTTGATCGAGGGTGTTAAGCAGTCAGGGCTTGTGTGCTGTCACCGACCCCTGCATTTGCGACAGTGACAGGTTTGGTATGTCTCAAGTTGAGTTTTGCTAAACCGAGCCGCAGTGACCAGAAGGGCCAGGTCCTATCAGTTCCAGCGACAGGTCTGCTGCGATCCAGCGTCACGCATTGATTGACACTTCCTTCTGCATTTTCATACTCTGCATACCAAGAGCCTGTCTGCCCCCTTTGAACTCAGAGGATCAGCAGCAAAGGTCTGTTCTGTGGGTTAAAAAAAAAAAAAAAACACCTCATGTTTACAAAGAGTGTGATTTTGAAATGTATAACTAGATTTGAGGTTTTGTATTGTTTTGGGTTTTTTTTGTGTAGTTTTAACTGCATTATAAGATAGACAGATTGTTAAATACAATGAATCAGGTGATATAGTATGTTACAGTGCAGCACAGAAATCCTTCCTAAACTAACCAAGCAGTTTTATAGCACATTGCTTTGTTTCTATGCATCAAACATTGCACTCAGGACCTGTTGATTTATAAATGCCACATTAGGTTCTGATTCATGTCCTGAATACATTACCATGCTGCAGGATATTTACTGAGCATTTACAGCACTGAAATATAGTCCCCTAGACTAAAAAGTATAAACTGTGAAGCACAAATCACATATATCCTGCTGAAGCATCAATAAGGTACATTTAGTATTTATGTCCACCACTAAAAATCTAGAAAAGCCTACTGTAAAGCCTCCTGTAAATTATCCAACTTTTCTAATAAGTCATACAGGGAAAAAAGTAAACTGATCTCGATGAGAATCAGGTATGAGTGAGCGGTGTGCTTTCCAAAAGTCTAAGCAGTTGTGTGTCCTGCTGTTTGTGTTCTTGTGTTTGCCAGAAGGATATCAGTGCAGAGTTAGAAAACACCCTGGTGGATCTGTGGTTGGAACAAGCTTTTAATCCATGCTGTGGCAGCTATTCTCGACAAATCAGAGGCAAATGACCTTCACGGAAATAAAGGGGAAAGCATTTCGTAAGGTGTCAACTTGATGACTTTACCTAAAAAATGATAATAAAAAAGTTGCTAGAGGACATAAATCATCGGAAAGGTGTCGTGTCAGAAAAAAGTCACCTTCTCACACTGTGCTTTTTTTAATTTTATGTCATAACATACGAAACATTGCATCTCTGTTTGCAACACAAAACACATGCCGTCAAATGTTTTCCTTCATCTTTGCTGTAACTCTGTGACTCATTATGCTCATTAATCAGACACTCGCCAGGCAATGCAGCAAATCCAGCCATGAACACAATGTATCTGCTGCTGCCTGGGATGCCACTCAGTAAGTACATCTGATATACATGTTCATGTGTCTGAGTGCACTATGCTGCTCTCTTATCACTCCATCTGCAAGATAGATGGATGACATGGTGAGTAAGGGGGGGGGGGGGCATGCATAACATGCCCCAAAAGCACCAGCTATACCGGTAAACATATGTTTTATCAGATGATAAAGACAAAAATGACCTATTACATGTTGACACAAACTAATATGCACCTGAGGGAAAACGGTTATATGTGTTTATTTGTACAAAGATAAATAAACAAATGATGATGATATTTAATCTGTGTAAACTAGTGGAGTGTATTAAGGGTAAGATGTGAGCAGGCTTTGCAGCTTTCTGAGCTGAGACACAGAAGCTAATCCTCTCAGAAAAAGAGAAAGGAAACTAACCCTGATGCAGCCCAAACCCTTTTCCAGTTTGTCATTCTGCACTTCAAAGCATACATGATGAAATCCCCAAGGTATTATAAGAGCTCTGCCATAGCAGCCATCCTCAACCCTGTCCTAGCCTAATGCCTCATAAACGGAGGCTGGAAACATGCCCCTTGACTATTTTGAAAGTCTTTGTAGCCTTGGATGTTTAAGAACCTTTTACAGTTGCAGGGGAAGAGGTGCTTTCCCGCTGGAGATGATATGAGGCATTTATGAATCATTATGCAGCCAAGGGATTCCTGACCACCTCAGTAAAACACTGTACATGCAGCGTACACATGCTAGTCTTTGAGACAGACAACAGGCAGCAACGCTTTCTGGAGATGTGCGGAGTGCATGCACAGTCCGCAGGGCAGCGTGGCCTGGACAGACAGAGGCGTGCACTTTAAGCATCTGAACACATGATCCATTGTATGTGACTCAATCAAAAGCCTCATGTTATATGGCTATTGACCACACCTAAAGTTACCAGTCAAGAGTGACTCTGTGTCAACATAAAATGTCAGACATAAAAGGTACATTAAAAAATACAGCTGTTAACTGTGTTACTCATCTGAGCAACATATACAAAATAGGCACCTGAGCAAATCATTTTCTGGAAATTACTCCACATGTTTGGACCGTGTGTTTTTAGTGGTGCTAAGTATATATTTTAATGAGCAACATTCCCAGATTCATAGCTGGTATTTCTAGATAAGCATGCTGTAAGACACTGTTTAACTGCTTATTCTATTACTATTTATGATGAAAATGTACAATACAAATTAACGGAGCCACAGTGACGTCTCCTGCTTAACATTTTGTCCATGTAATCACAAACCAAGCACAGCACACAAAACTACAACAAGCTAATGTCTGGTCTTTTTGATTGGCTAAATTATTTAACCAGCATCACCCCAACTCACTAGAGAACAAGCCTATAAACACGCTTAATTTGTAAATATGATTTCAATTTGGCACGTAATTTAAGCAATTTCAATTCCGACAGATTATAAGATGCCATCGAAAGCCACTTGTTATATAGTGTGCCGCATTATGTTGAGTTGTAAAATTCTGATTGGTCTATTTGTCGGGATTTACTAAGGGCATGCGTGTCACTTTTATTACCAACAAGCTACTTAAGAGAGTAGTATAAAATGATTTTAACCGTTCCACTTAACAGCTGATTAGTCCTTATAAGAATGCTGCTCAGCTGTAGCAGTACAATCTCCCATTAATCCCTTAACCCATTCACCTCACTACGTCCCTTTGGGCCAACTGCCAAACCTGCTCCGTTTCATCTTTCAAAATGGTTGAGAGGGCAGTGAAACAGAGCGTGCACTGACTCTTAAACAACAAGGACCATCCGAGTGTGGTTGGTCTATTAACCAAAACAGCAAAACAGTGTCTGACTGTGTGTGTGCATATGAGAGAGAGAGAGAGAGAGAGAGAGAGAGAGAGAGAGAGAGACTAAAGGAGAAAATTAAAGAGATAAATTGAGAGTAGTCAGTCGGCTCCTGCTGTTCTCACTCAGCAGACTCCTGATAAGGTTTATCTCTGTTGCCTAACGAGTTCGGCTCATGGCCCTCTCCAACTCCTACCAAGTGGACAAGGCACACTGAGATGCACAAAGCCAGCTGTGGGTTTGCACCCCCTTAGGTGACCCATGCACGTTGTCCATGCTATGCTGCTTCAGAACTTTATTTTCTATAGGAAATGGCTTCTGTCCCTATGGCCACATCTCTTTTAATCTCGGATTTCTTTTTTTTTTCCCGTCTTTTCTTCATCCTTTCTACTCACTGTAACTCAGACTGCCAAGAGAGGCGGCAAGAGCTGGAGAAAGAGATGCCGTGGAGCTTTGGCACAGAGAGGCGTATGTCCCAGAGGCTGTGGCTGAGGCAAAGATGGAGACGCAAAGAGGGAGAGCGGGGCTGCTGCTGAGTTAAGCCCCTAATCACAGTCTGCTCTGCATGAAGGACTTAAAGTCACTCCATTTAATGCTACCTTCTCTTTAGTCAAAAAAGGAGAAATAAATACTACTGCTTACCTCTTCAGCTTTCTAATACCGCGGCCCCAATTCCTATCGCATGCCCATTCTTTTGATGGCACTGCACAGCAACAGTATACAGTCAAAAAAATAGAGAGAAACATTAAAAAAAAACTCAAGTCCTTGTACGCAGATGAAGGCAGGTATAAATGAATCGATACAGGTATATTTATAGCTACCATTAGCCTCAATAGTATCGGTGACCGGTGCAATTTTTTTACAGCAAGGACTCATTTCTAAACATATGTAAGCTCATTTTGATGCTCCTCACTGGTTTCATGGTAAAACTCATCCATGACTGACGCAGCTGCCATGCCCTTCACTGGCATGCTCAGGTGCTTCATTTGTTTGTGCGGGAACTGGAGAATATGAGCAGATCCTCAGAGACCACAGGGTCCCACTGGCACAAAATATATTAATTGACTTGGCTCCGCTTCCAGCCAGGTGTAACACACTTCTGCGGAATACTCCTGAATGCCGGAAAGGTCTTGTGGGAAATCCCCTCCCACCATGTCAAAACTCTACTTTCTGCACTTCCAGCTGCTGTTTCACCTCACCTTTCTCTCTTGTCTGATGGCTAACAGACTATGGGCTGGTGTATGGGCCTTAATCTAATGATAGAACATTGATTTATGCTTGGGTGTCCCACAGCCATTAAGATAATTGCATGATCACTTTATAACATCCTCCCCTGGTGACCATGGTAATTTGGCTCCCCCCACTTCCCACCTTGCTCTGTAAGACCTGTAACCACATTATAGCAACAGAAAATGTGGTGGGAAATATCATCTTTCAGCCTGTGCAAATTGATTTTATACCATTTCCGCTGACTTCCAAACCCTTTTAGTCTACCTCTCACCAGGTCTTAACAACTTGTATTGATTGAAATACTTTAGCCAGCATCTTAAGGAGATGGTCTCATGTCACCTTGTAATTCTAGTAGTCTGGGTATTTTTGAGTGAGATCATCCTTGAGACAATGTATTTTCAGCCGTTAGGGCAAGGCAAGTGCACTTTGATTGCATTCAATGGGAAATGACTGTGTTAAATGGCACTATGATCTCTTTCAACAAAATCGTTATCGAAATAAAGATTCCATCACAACTACGGGCTAATGGCTGCTTAAGAGGAGAACTTGGTTTCATCGAAAGTCGGATTGCTTTGACAGATTGATTCAACGGAAGGCACTTTTCCTTGTTCAGCGTAAACACTGCCAGTTTGAGACATTAAATGCATCAAGAGCTTTAGAACTCAAGTATAAATTGGACAGGAAGAAAGTAGTGGATTAAAATTTTAAATGTATAGCAACACTAGAGGAATCCAGCATTTGTTCTTGAGTGATTTACAGGTTATTGTTGGTAGAAACAGTATTAATAATATGGGTAATAGTAGTTAACTTAGACCACCATGTGTAGTTAAAATCAAATATAAAAAATTCACTGAATGTTAAAATCAATAGTAAGCATCTGTCTGTTCCCTGAAATGTTTCCGTATAATTGGAAATGTTATCATTTAATTACAAATTAGTCCAAATTGTGTCTAAATGTTAAATCAATACCATGACAATAAAATTACAGTAATAAAATGTCCGTAGATTGAATTAAATTAAGCAATAAATTGAACCGTTTTGCACAAATTGTATTTACTGTCCACATTAAACCCTAACCTTTATCCTTTATCCCACTTTAGCTTTCTACATCGCCATGTTAAGCATGCTAATGTTAGCAGTGTAATTAGTTAACAGTAACTTCATATTAAACCAGCTAAATGAAAAAAATTAAGTGTCTGACAAAAAAGACTCAATTCAGAAATTGTAGCTGTCACTGAAATATGTGTCTTTGTTTAAATATTTGATACGTAAGTATTTTTGTTTGTTTGGTTATGCACTTTTGCACCCCAAAATTGTACTAGTTTTCTGTAACGCTCATGATTAATGACCCCTGCTGGTGGAGAAAAGGTACACTTCAAGGTTGCATAGTTATGTGATGCATTCGGTTAGTCATGCGATGTTATCTAGCAGGGGCAAAGAATTTAGTTCTGCTTTTGGAACTCATGGGAAAAACACATCTTTAAGAAGAGCGACTCCTTACTTCTGGTTGGAGGGTGCACACGGTATGAATTAACTTGGAATTATTATTTATAATGATATGTACAGTCACAGAAAAAATTATTTGACCATCCTTGTTTTCTTCAGTTTGTTGTTCATTTTACTGCCTGGTCCAACTAAAGGTCCATTTGTTTGGACAAATATAATGAT
>JAPQRP010000024.1:6923118-6941334 GCA_037367295.1 Apogon hyalosoma
GAGAGAGAGCGAGAGAGAGAGAGAGAGAGAGAGAGAGAGAGAGAGACACCGGCACTTTGTCACCGGTATAAATAGGCGTGGCATCAGGCCCAGACATGCCACACATGTACACTGGTCTGCCCCCGACCCCAAACGTAAAGGACAGACAAGCAGCCCACATGAGCAGGAGGGAGGGGTCACGACAACGTATAAACTGCCAATTTTGGCAGAGGTTGTTTTAGTTGTCTGGAGAACTCTGAATATCAATAGTCACCTTTGGGCAACTATTTGAGTCCAGCTTTTCCACCAGGGTACATCTTGACAGCCAGACTAGGGACCCTCAACACCAGAGGTCTTAAACATATGGCCTGGAGGCCAAATCTGGCCCGCCAAAGGGTTCATTCTGGCCCGTGGAATGACCAATTCAATCTCAAGTGGGTCAGATTGTTAAAATACTATCATAATAACCTATAAATCCAGATTTCTTTCTTTGTAAATGTAAACATTTTCATGTCATTTTACAGCATTTACACTAAAACAAACAATCATTTCACAAAAATGCAAAAACCTGAACAAATATCAACAATCCAATACAATATTCTGCCTGTTATTAAATGTTTTGTGTATTCATTGATCCACTGTGATCTGTACGTTGTAATTTACATGTAAATGATAAACTGAGACATAATATTGTTAAAATTGCACTTAGTTTTCTTGATAAATTTCAGTTTGTTCATGTTATTCACATTGTTTTAAAGGATAGTTGGTAGATGTAAACATTTTCATCACATAATTTTACTTTTTTTGGTCTAAAACACAGAGGAACGTTTGGAGTTTTGGAGTTGATATTATTTCTACATGATTTTGTTATTATTTCACTGGTCTGGCCCACTTCAGATCAAATGTGGCTTAATGTGGCCCCTGAATTAAAATGAGTTTGACACCCCGGCCCTGCACTGAGAAGTTCCCACCATAGTCCAGGGGCTGCAATGCTTGGGTCACAAACTGACTCTTCATCAGGCACAGCAGTATCTGAAATACTAATACTGCAATTCATCCAATAAGAACATTTCACTAAAAATGCCTCTTGGTCACATTATATTAACATCTCTGAATTGATCTATATTTGCTGAAAACATGTGAATCATACCAGCCTCAGTTCAACATTAATGCCTTCAAGTTGAAGACTTTCTTATTGCTGTAAGGAGAACTTTGAAAACAGTAATATGCCAACATTGATAGTCGCCAATAGGAAACTATTTCTGTCCAACTTTTCCATCAGGGTACATCCTGTGACTCCCTACTACGACAGACACCCACCATATTCCAGAGGCTGCACCACTCTTCACTACACAGATGAACATTGTAATTTCTTCTTCATAAACTGGCTCTTCATCAGTTACAGAAGTACCTCAAATTCTAACATCCCAATCCATCAAATAATACCATTTCAATTAAAAAAAAGCTCCTGAGTTGTGTTAGATTAACATATATCACACCTGGGCATTGTACGGCCCGCGGGCCACATGCAGCCCGACCCTGACCCTGACCTGTATGAAGTCACTGGCAAATTAAAAGTCAATACAAATACACGGTGTCCCAAAAAATTTGACATAATTTCATCACCTAATAATTTGTTTAAAATTTGTTTTCTCTTTTTTTCTCAAATCAGTGCAATCATTTTTATTGTTCTGTTTTCAGGAAAAGACATGCCGTTTACTGCAACAGAAAAGGCGTTCTGTGCACTGAAGTACGAACAAACTCAGTCAAATAAGAATGCGCAACTTGAATTTGTTAGAAAATTTTGTAAACAAATGCCAACAGGAAAGCAGATTTGGACATGGCATAAGAAGTTTGAAGAGGAAGGCTGTTTGTGTCGGGAAAAAGGACTCCACTACCGACTGGATGTGTGCCACATCACAAGCGGCGCACACATTAAGCCTCCAAAATCAATCCTATGAAGTATAATTTCTCCTGATCATCTCCCGTATATATCATAACAGATGCAACCAATACAATGGCGCTGCTTTTATTTTGAAGGATTTGCTAAATTAAAGTTATTTCGCACGTACTTCCCATACTTAGCATAAGCCCTTTGTGCGAATTGGTTTGTTGGTCAGTTTCAGCCCATGAAGATGTCAGCTAACCCCCAAAAAAGAGAGATCAATTCAGAATGCAGAGTTTTTAACAAGACATGGAGTATTTAGTCACTGAAGTCAAAGGTAAAGAAAAAAACAAACAAAACAAAACTGAGAATGCAAACAAAAAGCTGGATGCATTTATTGTGTTTCATGTAAAGTTAATGTGGAGCTGGTTTTGCACATTTTCAAAAATGTTTTTGTGAATATTCATCAAATAGTTGTATTCTGTGCTCCACATTTTCATCGTCTCATTGTATTGTTTCATTTATTGTTTTTATAGACTTATATATTGGACAGAGCTGCAGGTGTTTTGGTCTGCCCCTAACACCTGTCAAAGTTTCTCATGTGGCCCCAGAAGAAAATTAATTGCCCACCCATGATATATATGAGTGTCTCTATGATCACTAAAAATATGTGCATCATATGTGCCTTAGTTCCACACTGAAAGAAATCTGATTTTAAGAAACTGTTGTAAAAAAAATGTTGCTGCACA
Organism: Apogon hyalosoma; assembly: GCA_037367295.1. Classification (NCBI taxonomy): domain Eukaryota; kingdom Metazoa; phylum Chordata; class Actinopteri; order Kurtiformes; family Apogonidae; genus Apogon; species Apogon hyalosoma. The sequence continues at coordinate 6,925,732 of JAPQRP010000024.1, forward strand.
GAAAAAAAAAATGAAAATCTTATCTGTTTGATGTTGACTTTTTAACACTTAAAGAAAAAAAAACTGCAAATAATTTATGAGATTTGCTGTCCTGCGGTTTTTATTATCTACACTGTTAATTAAAAGCAGTCTATATGAATGATATGGTTCAACAAGCTAAAGGTTAAGGTCACTTCTATTTACTGTATAATCCCAGCCACTGTAGTATAATAATTATCTATAACAGCATCATTTGGGAAGGTATATGGTTAGAATACTAAGTAGGGAGATTTAGTTTCTCAGTTTCTTTATTCTAATCGTGCTTTTGTTTCAAGTCTTTTGCTGATGAAGATTAATTTGCGGAGCATGGCGCTCTATCAACCCCAGTGACACAAAGAGCAAAGATATAGACTAATTAAATACACCAGTGCAATTGATATTTCCCACGGATCAATGCAAGTGTGGGATCTGTTAATTAAATCCGTGATAATGTTTACTCATCATAAACATTTCCCATGTTTGAGCACAGCAAGATAGGGAGATAATCTTTGCTGTCTGACAGATTAATTTTAGGGCTAAGGGAAAATCCTTCCAGCGACTACAGCGTCTATGTCTTCTTTTAAGGGTTAGGGTTCAGTTGGATGTTTATATTAGTAGTGCTATCAGAGGAGATCTTCCTGGCTGCTTTAGCGATACAAACAGCAGAAAACAGGAAGATGATAATTACTCATAGGGTATAGATAACATTACTTGAACAGATGCCAAAATCAGTCGCCATAGCAACGAGTCTGAATCCGTAGACTAATAAAAGTAAAGCTCAGTCAGTCTCCAGTGAAGCCTATGCAGCAGGGCGGATTTTGCATTCTTCCCTGTTGCTTGTTCCCTGTGCGGTATACATCGGCATGGCACAGGTTATCACACAGTGGATTAAGAAGGCGTGTCAGAGTGTGTGCCAGAACCTCCAAGCCGCACTCCACTCATCTATTGATCTGTGTGCGAAGGAAAAAGGAAGAAACCGGCACACTTAGCAGTGTAACCGCAGGCAACAGCCCCCTGCCTGCCCTCTGTTCCCTGCAGTGGGACTGATTGCTTGTCTCAATCATCCTTTCACCCCCACTCCTCACCCCTACACACACACATATACGTGTACTCCAGAGCACGCCTCTTCAACAATTCCCTCACTTTACACACATTTGTTCCTCTGCTCCTGTCTCTACCGTCGTTGCAGCACTCTCGTGATTTTACCGCCTCTTGTTCTTCTTGTGAGAGCCATCAAAGTCTTCAGCCTTAACCCTGTCTGAAAGGGCTGGGACTGCATGGTAGGAAGCAATTAATTCTGTAGTGAGAAAGCCCATTAATTAGGCAACGCTTCTGGCTATTTCACGGAGACCCTTCAGGAACAGTAGGGCCACTCAGGGAGGCATGAAAGATGCAGTGGCACACCAGGTTATTAATGGACCCCGGAGCTCCTGGCAAAGCACCACAGAGAGGTAATTCTCACTTTCTGTTGTGAGGCCTCATAACTATGCCGCATGTACTCATGGAGTGACAAATGCTGTTTACAGGAAATGTGTCCTATCGAGCTTGGCTCTGCACTTTATAATGTAAAAACCGATGACCAGTATCAAGTTCAAAAAATGTTCAGCTAAACATTATAGAAACCACTATAAAACTTGATGGAAATGCATGGTGCAAAGAGGTTGGACGTAAACCACACAACATTAACATTGGCATTGCTAATGGGCAATACAGAGAATGATATGACTTTAATAATGCTTCAGTAATGTCACTAAAAGCCACTGATATTCACACATGAATCAAACAGAAGGGTGTGAAATGCAACAGACGGATTCGGCCGAGCTTCCTCTAAATAGAGTTAACAGTATAAACACTGGTGTGAAGATGGGTCTGGGGAAATGAGTTTTGTGATGTCTAATCACTCACTAAATCATGCATGAGAACATTAGCTGTTTGTGGTGTCCACCATTCAGGGACGTTTCCGAGCACAGCACCCATTTGAAACTAAACAAGACCATGGTTCATTGCGTTTCAAATGCTGATTCAACTGTAGGTCTCCCCTGAGCACAGGGCAGGCCTGCCTCCGCCTGCAATGACGAGGAAGCCTCGGTGACAGTACACCATCCGTGAAATTAAATCAACAACTCCCTTATTGTAATTACATTTGGTTAAATGGGAAGGCAAAGTGTGGGTGTAATACAATTAACATGTAATTGTCATCCTGACCAGGTTGGTGCTGATCTATTTCCCCAAGGGATTCACCAAAAGCCATCACCCCACCCTGTTTGTGGCCATTTGTCTCTAAATGATTCAGTGAGGATGATTGTTCCATAGTATTTCAGTGCGGTTAGAATTACACTGTATGATTTTATGACTACTGACATATTCCTCATCTCTGAAACTATGATGAAACTAACTGCTTATACACTGAAATATTAGAAAATATTACCTTAATAAATCAAACTTTTTTTTGTAGTTAATACCACAGAACTGAACAATTCCTGCCAAGTTCATTACATTTAGAACCAACAGAATTACAGTTATTTCTTTTCTATGCAGTAAAGGCTGATTAATGTGACCATCCCAGCTACCCCAAAACAGTTTTTTAAGCTTATAAAGGCATACGTTTTAAGAGTGTGGCCACAGTGAAAGCCAGTGGCTATCTGTTGATTATTAACGACCAATAAAAGAGATGGTCGTACCACTCAATCAACGACAAAAAATGTAGTTAAGCACTGATTACGTAGCCGAAAAGATTTGGCCAGGGATGTAAAACATGTTTCCTGGCAAGTCTTGCAAATTTCAGTGTGATGTTTTCTATCTCTACTTAACCTAAGTTGTTTCACTAAAGATGTCGAGCAGCTGGTCACACATATAATCACACATAAAGCGCCGCTCTTTCAAAGAAACACCCACAGTGTAGTGAACTACACACACTGTGGGTGTATGTTTGCCAACTGCTGAAAAGCTGCTTAAATCAACTGTTTAAAGTCATTACTGTGGGTGGGGTCACTCATGCCTGTGTCTGCAGGTCAATCAGTTTCCACATTTCTAAATTATTTTATCACTCTATCCAAGTGACTTAGCAGGTATTCTTGTGTTTTTGCCAACCTGGCTCATGTTAGCTAGCCATGACATTTCCATTAACCGTATTTTGGGAAGTTACATGATATTGCAGTTGGAGGGGCTAATGTTATGTGTGGGTTGTTGACTATGAATATGCATTAAATCCTAGTAGCTATTCAAAAGTAAATGTACACTGTTGCCCATAAAGTTGGAATAAAATATTTAACCTTTCTCAAGAAAGGTTTGTGACAATGTGATTTATTCATGATAAAGTCTGTGTAATCAATGCACTTTGTCAAAGGTGATTACTGATGTGTATAAATAGGAATAAAAAAGAGGAATGGGTCTGAAAAAATTATGGGCAACATTTTTCATAACTGCTTTGAATGAAAACAATATTTTCTAAATAAACAGTGAGAGGTATTGTGTTTGGCTACCCTCGTATCTGTACCTTCTCTTTCCATAAACGGCTGTGGTTAGCTGGGACAGAAGACTGCAGTTATATATAATATATATGATACACTGCACTGGAGACCTAGTTCTATCGGTACTAAGCAAAAAGATGAAATACTGCATGATGAAACTGTGAAACAACTGTCGACATAGCTGTACATCCACCCAATAATTTAGTGCCCGGTGTGGATGAGTGTGCACAACATAGCATTTATCATTTAGTTCTTTGTAAGCATACACTCAGGCTGGAAAAGAAAGGACAGATTAATCTGTCATGAATGTTTCCAGACATCTCAAACATTATCAGTGTGAACTCAGGTTTAAACACATGCTGTCAATCATTTTAACAAGACGTGAGTGAATCAATAACAGAATAAAGCAAGTCTTCTGGTTGAAAGATGGGCTCTTTGCACCGCAGCCACAGTGCCGAAATGTGAATTTGATCTATAGAATTCATCTAATTGTATGAAATTGTTGCTCTATAATGGCGCCTTCCCTGTCTTTCTACTCTAACATGTCTTATTTCTTTCTCTCTCACTACAGAATTTGCTGTTTTTACACTTGACTTATGTGAGAATGAAAAGCATATTACACTGTTGCAGTAACATGTCCCATGTTCACTAGAAAGCCAAGTTTATACTCCTAGATGTGTCAATCACACTTGGTCAACAGATTAAAAATATTTATTGGTAGTGTTCAGAGTCGATTAATCATTCAAGTTGATTAATAAGAAGATAAGACGAAATTGCTGAGCAATTTTCTATATTTTGATAGCGCTTTATCACTTGTCATTAAAGTGTTTTGGCTTAAGCCTGCGATTTTATATGAGTTCAATGCATATTTATTTGGTGTTTTCTTTCCAAGCGAATGGCAAATAAATTACACAGATAAAAATGGATGTAAGAAACATGGGTGAGTATAAAACCCAATGCTCCTCATCTGCAGAGAGCTACTTTCATGATTTGGTTTTGAATATCACACATGTTCACACCGCAGTCATAGGGGAGGAGAGGCGCAGGCTGTAACCATGCCACTGTCCTCATCAGTACGCCTGCTGTGTTACTGATAAAGGTGTGAGCAACAATAAAAGGATAGGTATGCTCCGCTTCACTGCAGCCAAAGCATCCTCTGCACTCAGCCTGATGTTTTTGATGTCACACTGACACACACCACACACAGAAAGCTCTACTGGAGAGTCTGCAGATGTACTGTATGCCTCACGTACCTCGATATCCCTGCTGTGAGAGGTAGGCCAGTGGTGTGGGAAACAATCCAGAAGAGTGTGTGTGTGTGTGTGTGCGTGCATGTACGTGCATGCATGTGTTTTAGGATTGTGATGAACAGGACCTCAGAATCCCGAGACAGTTGGGAAACAGAGTAACTTCTGCAAAGCGTGAACATTAAAAGCTTCCGTTTGACCTTCAAAACCAAACCAGACATTTAATTGAGTGTCCTTTCATCCAGCGCCAACAGATTTCTCAAAAACCTTGAATGCTTCGATACAGGTACTGTTATGACCCAGGGTCATAATAATAGGTCTGTATGTGTGTATGAGTAAGAGCGGTGTTAGTGGACCGGTGCTGCATGCGAAACAAGCCAGAATAAAGTTTGTGTGACAAGGAAGAAGGCTCAAGGCAACATGGGGAAAGGGTACGGATGATGGGGAGTGTGTTGAATATTTGTGCCACCATGCCCAAATAAACAGATTACTGTCCTTGGTAGTTCTGTCTCTGTTTTTGATAGTTTCTGACAGCATGCATAGAAGAAGACTGAACAGACTACATAGTGGGCTGAGACCAGCATTGGATGCCCAAGTAGCTCACCTTATAAGACTGTAGACCATTTGAAAATGGATGGTGCTAGTTCTTATTTGTTTTTCCTTCCAGGTGTCTGACAGATTTCTTGTCTACAGTTGTCAATCACCTGTTTTCTACATATTAACCCATAAAGACCCAGAGCTACTTTTGTGGCAGTACACAAATAAATGATTCTCTATATTTAACCTTTTTTAAGTGATTTATCACCATTTATTACAATATTATCCCCTGTATTTAGCATTTTTCAATGTACATCATTTACTTTCCCATGCCTCAGAAGGTAGAGCAGGTCATCCAATAACCAAAAGGTTGGCGGTTTAAATCCCGCTCTGTCCCAGTCATGTGCCGTTGTGTCCTTGGGCAAGACACTTCACCAACCTTGCTTCCAGTGCCACTCACACTGGTGTATGAATGCGTGTGATCGGTGGTGGTCGGAGGGGCAGTTTGATGTGAATTGCCAGCCACGCTTCCATCAGCCTGCCCCTGTGGCTACAAATGTAGTTTACCACCACCAGAGTGTGAATGTGAGAGCAAATGAATAATGGATCAATGGATCAATAATGTAAAGTGCTTTGGGTGCCTTGAAAAGCACTATAGAAATCTAATCCATCATTTTTATTATTTAATCCACTGATCATGTAGGTGTTCATAAAAACTCATATCAGAAAGAGAAAAAACAAAAAAAAAAAAAAGAAGAAAAAGTGACCTTTTCAGCAAAACATTTCAAAAACTGAATGTTAAAGCAAGTGTGTGGGGAAAGCCCACAATTCCCGAGTCATGACTGTGAATTGTGATGTGGCCAATCAAGAAGCGAGCTGACTGAGGAACAAGGAAGCAGCCAGGGTAAATAAAAACAAACATGGCCGACCTAACCCATTTCTTTTTTTTACTTCGGGATTTTTCCGTCAAAAACAGTCCCTAGAACACCATCATTCCCTCCTCTTGTATGTCCTCTTCCATGCTGTGTGTTCCTGTTGTTGCTATGTTTCTTCATCATTTTTGTTAGATCACATTTGATCACGCGAGATTTCTGTCTTGGAGGACTAGATTCTAGATCGGTGGTGGAACAGAATCATTATGTGTGTGGTGTGCTGTGTTGAGATTATCGGAGCACAACACACACAGTACTATCAAAACTGTTCAATGTCTGATTTTTTTACCTTCATGTGTGGGGTCTGGAACAGATAAAAAATCTCTTCAGATTAAGAAAATCCTTGTGTATAACACTTTAGTTACAGAGTTATATTTATAAGTTGATATAAAAAAGCTAAATTATACAGGTACAATTTATAACAGAAACAAAAACATCCACAGGGGTGAATACTTTTTCTAGGCACTGTACATATTGCAGTGGAGTGGCTTAAAACCAGCTCAGGCCCTTCGCTGCCTTATCTCTTCACTCTTTCTACTGCTGTTCTTGTCACACTGTATTCATTTAACTGTCTGAAATAATCGTTTAACCCTTTCATGCATGAATTATGAAAAAAAAGTATCTAGATTTTTTTTGATTGATTTTATTACTCAAAATGAGGCTAAAGTTGAAATGCATTTTGAATTTTTATTTATTTATTTATTTATTTTTAATATGGTTTTATTAAGAAGATATTTAACCTCCTGAGAGCCAGGAAAGTAAAAGTTTTTTTCTTTTAATTAAATAACTGCCAATATTGGAAACTGCAACAGTTTTTTCAGAGATCTCAGATTTTATTAAAAATTTTTTGGAATGTCCTTTGTGGTGGACAGTTTTTTGGGGGTTTTTTTGTATAAAGCTGTTAAACTCTTGTCAACAAACATTGTCAGAAATCCCATAGCTGGGTCTTACAAGGTTAACTTTATGAGATCACAGAGCAGTCCAATTTCTAAAAACTAAGATGCTACTTCTTTCCACTGTATTGCTTAGGGTTTATAGAGACTGTTCCCATGTGGTTTGGAGAATATTACCTTTATAATCTTTTGGAAAGTGAGTTAAACTATCTGTCCACAAATGTGGATATCATGCATGAAAGGGTTAAACAGTTTGCTCACTCTTCAGCACACAAACTCAGAACAACCCATTTGAAAATCTCAACGTGAAAGTTTTTCTCTGATTGCATAAGTAAAACATATTTGGCCAGTAGAAAGTGAAGAAAACACTGATGATGTATCTGAGTATTCAACTTTAAACATTGTTACTAAATTTCATTGCCTTACATCATCCTTTTTCAATAGAAATGACACACTAATCCAATCTGAGTGTGAATGTGTTTGTGTGTACTTACTTAGTGCAATTTTGGCCAAATGCAGACGGTTGACCCAGGAGATCTTACTTAGGGGGTTGGGAGTGTTGAAGACCACCATGAAACTGACAGGACGGCCGGATCTGGTAGAAAACACACATAAACAAAAACACAGACAGCGGTTCAGATATATACACTCAGACACACACCTTAACAGTGTACCTGTATATTTCAGCAGGTTTGTTACACCGTCTTCACTGTTCAGGCAGATGGTGCTAGTGGAATCTTGTTTTTTTGCTTTTGTATTTCATAACCTTGACCAGGTCAGTCTATGTTGTTAAACCTTGGGAACTGTGACCTAAGGAATTATTCAGATTTAATGGCAAAATAGAGAAGCTACAACTGCATTTTGTCAATTCAAGTATTGTGTTATAAGAGTAAGGTGAACCTTGAACTATGATGGAATCCTGGAAAAAAGCTCTGTATTTTATGGTGCTTGTGACTGTGTAACGTCCTTATATGTGCATCACAAGGTTATTTAAACTAAAAAGTAAACCTGCACTGAAAAACCATTTCACTTAAAACAGAAATAAAAATGCAGTTAACCATACAACACAAATTAATAAAAAAAAAAACCACAAACATACGGGCAAAGTAAACCTGTTCTTCTCAGTGCCAGAAAATGGCATTTAAGGATGTTTGGTTTTAGTTTATGAAAAAAACCTTTGAAATTCAGTCCTTTAACTTCATTCTGTTTGAATATTTAGAACTTTTCTATTAATTCGGCTTTAGATGTCAATGGGCAACGTCAGAAATGTAACTCATGGTCGTCGTCTTCTTTATTAAACAATGGTATTGTAAATCATTTCTGATATCCTGCATTGTCTTCATCATCAAGAATTTCCTATGATATCAGAAAAATTAAACACTACCAATGAAGCTAAAGAATTTTTCAAGATAAAAATACACAGTCCGGCTAAAAAAAAAAAAAAAAAAAACACCTGTGCTTAATCCATCAAAAAGTTGCGATCCTGTTTTACTTTCCTTATTACTGCAGTGATTAATATGTTTCAGCAGCATCATGTTCTTTAACCTTAACTGAAGCAGCTTCTCAATTCTACAAACATCAATTTGATAAAGAGCATAAACATGTTTCAATGGAAAAGTTCCAACTCTGTTCCAGAGTGACGGCTGTATCAAGATGAGGAATATAATAATAATCAGTAGACTAATGGCTTACAAAAATAACAAGTGGCTCCAGGCACAACAGACCCCGCTCCTTACACATATTGTAGTGTATTTTGACATCGATCCAGCTGATGTCATCATGTCTATGCGTGTGCTGATGTCAGCATATCAATTGCCTCTATATATGTGTCAAGTTTGAAGTAAATTCAAACAAAATTGATGTTTTCATAGACGTGTGAAATGTCACCCATTATAAGTAAATGGGAGAAAAACAAGATGTATAAAAATGTATTAAAATTGGAACTTTGACCTACTTTTCCCAAAATGTAATGACATCTATTCTGGATCACTGGCAATCTATAAACCAAATTTGGTAGGAATTCAACCAATAGTTTTGCTGCAACAGACATTTGAAATTTCGCCCATTATAAGTAAATGGGGGAAAAGATATTTTAAAAATTTAAAAAAAATGTGTACTTTGACCCAATTTTCCCAAAATGCATTCAGATCTTTTTTGGGTCACTGGCAGTCCACAATCCAAATTTGGCATTAATTGAACCAACAGTTTTGCTGCTACAGACATTTGAAATTACCCCCATTATAAGTAAATGGGAGAAAAAAAAAAGATGTAAAAAAAAAATTATTAAAAATTGTAAGTTTGATCTACCTTTCCCAAAATGTAATCAGATCTATTCTGGGTCACTGGCAATCTATAAACCCAATTTGGTATGGATTCAAGCTGTAGTTTTGCTGGTATAGACATTAGAAATTTCACCTAATATAAGTGAATGGGGGGAAAAAAGATTTTAAAACATAAAAAAATTGTACTTTGACCTACTTTTCCCAAAATGTAATGACATCTATTTTGGATCACTGGCAATCTATAAACTAAATTTGATGTGAATTCAACCAATAGTCTTGCTTCTATAGACATTTGAAATTTTGCACATTATAAGTAAATGGGAGGGGGAAAAAAAGATGTAAAAACAAATTCATAAAAAATTTGAACTTCGACCTACTTTTCCAAAAATGTAATGAGATCTATTCTGGGTCACTGGGAATCTATAAACCCGATTTGGTATAAATTCAACCAATAGTTTTGTTGCCAGAGTGTTAAACAAAGAAAGAAACAAACTGAACAAAAAACAATACCCATTTCCTCCTCTTCGGGGGACGGGGTAATTAATAGCTGCAGCTCTAGTACGTATACACTGATGAAACCACCTATGCTTACAAATAAATAAAAGACTGGGGTGAAAAATGAAATAAAACTAATGAACATACTCCATCTGATCTGATATACTGTACACGATACAGTGTAGTGTACTGCAGAGCCGTGTTTTCATCAGACATTTAAAACAGCGGGTATTTGTCAGAATGTGTTTGTTTACAGAGGTTTAGTAAAGTAAGCTCAGGCTTTGTGATTTCAACACATTGCATGATCACAGGAAATGGGCTGTAGGTGGGCTCTGAATCCCAAAATGCCATTAATGTGTGAGCTCCACTGGGATCGGGTTCAACCAGTTCAGGCTGTGATCAGTGAGGGCTTCTAGCGCCAATTCAAGCCCAGACTCAGTAGGAGTTCAGACAACATGTGTGTGTCTGCCTGTGTGTGTGTCTATGTCTTTTCAGAACAGAAGCAGAGGAGACAGACACTGTGTGCATGTAGATTTGGTTATATAATCACAGGAAAAACGTCTGCGTTGAGGCCATATCAACATTTAAAAGCTTTTGTAAGACACTTCTATTTTACACGAACAATAGATTTGTGTGTCTTTGTCAGAACACCCAAATATTGATAGAGTCAAAGATGGAATACATATTAAAAAACTAATTGAAGTTACAGAATGCTCTCATAATATTCTGTCAAAAATATCTTTTTTTTTTAATTGCAAAACATCCCCGGTAGGCTGATAGATGCGACCCCTGAAACTAGGTCGCGGTTGGAATCCATTATAGCTGTAATGAATTCAAGCCGACTGCACCTGCCATCCTCTGCAAAGGAGTAAGCTACAAACTTTTCAGAGGCACCTAAAGCCTGTGGGAATTGAATTTTTGATATTCAAAACTTAGGGATTTCTTTAACCTTTAAATATACAGTATCCTGGTAAACCAAAAAAATGACTTATAGATTACTGGCATTAAACATTTACAGCAAAAAAACAAAAAAAGGAAATGAATATATTGACAGAATTCCAGAAAGCAGGTGTTTTTCTAATATATTATTCTGACAAATATTTGCGCGTTACCACCACGAAACCGTCATTTAATGCGCAATGTATATGACAAAAGACGACGATACCATGCGACTGTCTGGACTGTGAGTGGTTGAATGTGTTACCTGCTGGACATTTCACTTCACTTAGTGCGAAAAGGAAACTGGAGTTGCTGACAGTCAACTTACTTAGCTTACTGCAAAGTGTGTCCTGGGGCAGTACATGTGAAGGTGGTACGGAGGATGCGGAAAAGTGCCAGCTGAATTATAAACCCAGTGGCAAACTCAGTCATAACACATTCCTGTCGCATCTAAAAATCAAGGATGTTTTACTACAAGAGATGTCTACAGACAGCATGTAAAGTTCACCTGAATGTAAGTGAGCATCTAAGAGACAAACTGACTTCAATCTAACACCATAGTGCAAAATAATGCAAAGTCCCAGTGCTATGGACTGCTCTTTGTCACTGTGTTTCAAAGAAATACTGAAAGGGCAGCGACAAAATTTAGGGTTCATACACATTTTTCAAGGTCAAATTCAAGCACTTTTAAGAGTCACTTTCAAATTTTTTCCAGTACAGCACCTTATCGCTGGGGTAAAACGAATATCTACACGACTACTTATGGGTTCTTCTGTGAACCTGGTCCTAAAAACAGGACATGGGGCTAAAAAATTCAAAGCAGATGTAGACGAATGTTATGAGGCAAGTTTGGAAGCACTTTGGGTCTATTTGAAAAATAAATACTGAAATAAAAGAGAAACTATTTTTCAGATAAAACACATTTTTATATTATTTTTATACAATCCGCATGCCCCCACCCTACTGCATCCTTACAGACTGGAACTACGTCAGTAAATGGAGGTCCATCAGTCCTGGTGCATCTACAGTCTGTCCGTCCATGGGAGTGGATCTGTCCTTCACTGTGGTTCTCCCTGAGGTTACTCACTGGGTTTTTGAAGTTTTTCTTTGCCGAGAAGGAGGGTCTAAGGATGAGGGATGCCCAGGACATTAATCCATTCCCTTCTTCTACTGTTTATTTAACTGTTGTTTGTTTTCATATCCAAATAATTCTGTAAAGCCCTGTGTTTTGTTTTGTTTTTCATGTTTTTATGTTATATACCTGTTGTGAAGCACATTGAGCCTGCCTTGTGCATGAAATGTGCACTACGGATAAAGTTGAATTGAATTGAATGTAACACGATAAAAAAGACACAACAATTTTGCGCTACTCTTTCTTGGAATATCTCTTTATTCTCTCACAGGTACATTTTGGGAATCTAACTACTTATGCAAGGCAGAGTGTTTCACAAAAATAGCTGCTGTTGCAAAATCACTCGCAGTTTATATGTGTTTAAATAGGCAGGTTCTGCATGTAACATGAGTGGACACGATGGGTTACACATGACACCTCGAATGAGACTGAGATTCATGAAAAATCCACATGTCTGGATTAGAAAAACCACTAGGATCATCAAATTTAACACAGTGTCTTTATTTATAGCGGTCTAGAAGACCATTTACAGCCATGTTTTCAAAATAAAATACACTGACACCTAGGTAGCTTTTTGTGTCCCAATTTTGGTCCTATTTTTGAACCCCAACATTTTATTAAAAATTAGTTTATTATGGGATGGCTCAGAGCAATAGTATAATGTTTTTGCATTTATCTGAGGTCATCATTAGGTCCATCCTGGGGGGAAATATGTCTACATTTGCCTTTTATTTTTGAGTTTAAAAAGCTGGAAAAGTGCCAGGTACCAAAATAACCCCAGTTTCATAGAAGCACCTATATACTCATGATTATTTTTTTCACTTTTTAACACAAAGACGTGCACTGTATTATGCTATAAACATCTAAAATTATGTTTCATAATAGCAAAAAGTGCAGAAATGAAAGAACACAAAGTTTTATCCAAAAAAAGGGGAGCCACTTCTTTCAGGCGTTCTTCAGACACACTCGCATCCAGCCAAAGATTCAGATAAAAATGTACCTGGAGTCGACCTGAGAGCACTCGCTGATTTTGTATTTTTGACATAAAGTTTTATTTTTCAAGCAGCTTTGGCTTGCCATCTAACCTGACAGAATTAATATTATGAATAAATACATAAATCACATCACAGGGTTAGAACTGCAAGCACTTTCAAGCACTTCAACTAAAATTCAAGCACCTTCAAGACCTTGAACGCACGTCACTGAAATTCACGAACCGTGAAAATTTGAGAAAAAGATTTTCTCTATTGGCCTATACATGTACAATTTTCCTTCAGCATTTAAAATGAATAATTTTATCTTCATGTTTGACCAATAGCCATGACCTGTCTTTACATATTAGAGTTCCTTGTGTCAACTAGAATAAAAAAAAACTTCTTAAAAATGTCAGTGTCTCAGCATGGCCTCGAGTTAGCAATGACTCAGCCAGTGTGTAGCCACTGACAGGGGCATTCTGTTGTCTACATTGATCAGATTTTATTGGAGGTACAAGAGCGCTGCCTGGCATAGGATGAAATGTCTTCTTACGGCATTAAGCAGCGTTCCAAAATAGCGACACGAGGCACAGGTACGGGTGTAAACTATTCCACAGTGATCCCGAAGCAATGGAAAAGAAGACGGGAAGAGAGCAAGAGGGGCACACATGTGGAAGACAGTTTCACATTCAGACATCATTAGAAGGTAATTGAGTGGAGAACAGCGCACAGCCTGCTTCTGTCATACCTGCCACTGCCCACCGGAAATTCATTTTTACTTCATAAAGAGGTAGAGAGACACCAAGCAGACACAAGAGAAAGAGAGAAAGAGAGAGAGGGAGAGATCTCAGACGCCCAGAGAATAAAGGAAGTAAGATCTCAAACTTCCTTGACATGTTGAAAATGTGACGCTTTCACAAAGAGGTGTAATTCAAACCATTCACTGCTTAAAAATATAGCAGAGGCAATTTGCCGAAGACAGAGGGGGAGACAAGGTGTGACGAGAGTACAGCTACTCACTTGGTCGGATTCCTTAGGCTACACTTCATGCCCACATGGTCTCAAACATGCTAAACTGAGCACAGTCCAAGTCCTCCCCTCTGCCCGCTGATTGACAGCCGCAGTGCAGGTGTGGTGCACTGCCAGAATGGAGAACTAGACTGGGGTGTGCTGATAGAGGGGAGATGAGGAAAAAAGCATGGTGTACAGAGTCCAAAAAAAAAAAAAGAGGGGGGAAGAGGAGACAGAGCAGAGCAGGGCGAGGGAGTGAAACGAAGAGCTGGTCTGGCTGATTTATGGGAGCAGGTCAGTGTCAAAGCACACGTGTGACACTAATGCACAAGGACGGGACAGATGTAGGAACGAGTGCTGAGTGGCAGCCTGTCATGAACCCATCCTTCAGTTTACCTCAACTCTCCACAGAAACAAACAGTCAGGGAGAAAGTGATGTAAATGCTGTGTGAATAGTGACAATAGTTAAAAGAGTCAGTTCAGCCACTGTTGAGCTATGACTGGATGGGCCTGACAATCAGATCTGGATTTCAATATTGGAATTTCTTAGTTGTCGATATCCATGATAACTGCTTCTACACTGACGTCTATGTAGAAAACTCACTCCTGAACTCGCAGGGCGTTTTCACACAGCGTACTCCAGTCCATATCCGAGTATGTACACAGAATGACATTTTCTGTGACATTTTTTGACTTGCTCTGAAGTACTATAAGAACAAAATGAAAGACATAAAAAGTTCAGATCCACAACGCTGGACCCCAAAGTCCGCTTAATTTTGTCCATGTGACTGCAACCGTTCCATGCTCAAGTACCGTACCCGAGTCCAGTTGAGAAGGTAGTCCTGGGTATGGACTGCACATACTCCAGTACGGTACGTTGCCGTGTGAATGCAATCTGTGCCCGAGACTGGAAGTGACCTAATCACCACTCCGACAACGGAAGTGTGTCAATCACCACGAGCAGGGGCGCTGCTACCAATTATGGGCCCCATGAAAGCATAATCACTGTGGTCCCTACAGAAATTGACTATCTTCCTAATCTGTCGGACCGGGGAGTGGGGGTGGGGGGGCGCTTGGCTTTTACCAAGCCATGGAGAAGTGCATGGCAACCCTCCCACTTAGATGTGTGTCCACTAATGTACACATCAACCGGATATTTATTCTTACACACAGACACGTGTATGTGTCTGGAACATACAACGCACTAGAAGAGAGTGGAACAGAGATCAAACGGAATATGAACATCTGTTGTATTTCTTTATCCTGTTCTTACACCATCAGAAGCAGATATGGCTCATGTCTAATTAGAACCATCCAAAAATACACAAATATCAAGTAGCTTACAAAACCTGGGACCACCCACCGCAACAGTGGATCTACTGACGCTCCTGTGATACACTGTATTCACCTGGTTTTACAGAGAAAACTCATCCATATCAGAGTTAAAGCCTTGATTTACAGAAGCTGAAACAGGGAGAATGAAAGAATACATGACATGAAATATGTTAGCAAACCACTGTTTAAAGGCTTATAATGTGTAAAGTCACATTGTTTTTGAAAAACATAAATTGGCACTGATAGCAAACTAAAACTGAAGAAATTCTATCTATCTATCTATCTATCTATCTATCTATCTATCTATCTATCTATCTATCTATCTATCTATCTATCTA
>JAPQRP010000024.1:6944154-6973512 GCA_037367295.1 Apogon hyalosoma
AATTCTCCCTTTGTGCAGTAATCTACACCTGGCTTTACTGCCTCCATCCAGAATAATATACATTATATAGACTAAATATCCTCTAAAATTAACATTCATTTGCAACATGGTATAGCAAACTATTACATGATCAAAAATAAATTAATGTTAGTGAAAAAAATGTCTCTGCTTTGAATGTCTGGGGTCACCAGAAATGTGTGATTTTAAAATGGAGTCAGGGGGAAAAAAAGGTTGGGAACCACTGATCTAGTGGAATTTCTTTGCTTGGCTTATAGTCCAAAATTCCTAATTCATTGCATGTTGACCTGTTATTCTTCTGTCTTTCAGTTCAGTCTCTTTCTGGAACAGACTGACTATCTTACAAGGAACCTCAAGGGCAGTGTCACAAATGGAAAATATCATATACATTTAAGAAATAATGAAACAGAATGTGTACCTTTTCAGTAAAACTCCTCACCCTAAAATGTACAGTATTCTGTCTCACCTGGACAGAGTCGTATAAATTCATTTTTAACTTAACTGCATCCAAACCCAGCTCTGAAAACATCATTACATTAGTCAAGGACATTATATGATCATTACCATTTGATTATTGGTCTCTCTGTTTGTCATGAGGATTACAAAAAACTGCTCCACTAATCTTCATCAAACTTGATGGAAGAGTAGTGTAATGGCCAAGGATGAACATTTAGTCGTAGATCAATAAAAAGAGGGTGGAAGCTAGAATTGTATGAGACAGTTAAACTAATCAATGGTACCTACTGAGGAAAAGAAAGAAAACAAAGGTGAGAATCTGTGTGTTTTTGTTTTTAATAATATTGTGGAACTAAAAGTAAAGTGGAATATTGGCCTCGTCAGAAGTCTTCATTCTGAGAGCCCTACAGTCGCAGAAAAAAATTATTAGACCATCCAAAGGCATCAAAAACAATGGTTATCCAATCCAGTCCTAACTCCTGTACGTATCATGTGACTAAAAGAGACAGAAAAGAAAACATGGACTGAATAAAAGCACTGTTTTTGTCAGTACAATGACATAGATATTGACAGAAGAACTGAAGTGATTTGGGTTATTATCAAGAAAACACGGAAAATGGATAGATATCAGCTCTGGAATTAAACTACTATGAGCTATTTTTGTTGGTATCATTATATTTATTCACACAATGGACCTTTAGTTGGACCAGGATTAAAATGAACAAGAAACTGAAGAAAACAAGGGGTGGTCTAATAATTTTTTCCACAACTACATTTACTCTATTGGTGTAGTTAGTCACTAACTGCTTGATGATGTGAACTTTAATAATGGTGGAAATCATTTTGGATTTTAGTTTGATTCCTCCAGTTTTGATGTGGAGGCTAAAATCTGAAAGCTAGCCTCTGAATTACTGGAAACCACAAGATGGTAGTAATAAATAAACAAACATGGCATTTAAGTAGAAACCTGCTCTGATCCCACCTACAATACACCTGTACAGAGACATGGAATAATAGAGAAATCCCTCTGCTGTTCAGATAGAGATAAGGTCAGTCAGACTCTCCAGTGCTTCTTTAAGAACATGTCTGTCTGGACAAGTCTCTTGAAGGAAAAATGGGCTTCTGCAAATGTGCGATCTGCCATTACCTTTGCAGGTAGTCAGCACACTCTCGATAAGAACCCGTGAACAAAAGCCTCTTGTCCTTCTTGTATAGTGTGCCAGTGGAAAACGAGTTGAAGCAAAAACTAATTTGGTTTAACTATGAATTTTGGACTGTATCTATCACTTGCCACTGCCAGTATGGTTCATGTATCTGTGCCTGTGGTTCTTCCAGCAGATGCAGTAAAAGAGGATGTTAATGAACTGCTGTCACACGTAGGCTGGTGCCTTTGAGGGAACAGTCAGGATTCTCTCCACGTACTCAGTCTGTTTGCAGTGTGGAGGCTGTGATGTGCTGCAGAGAGTTGCTTGCGGCCAGACAGGAGGGGACCAACTCAGTACAGGGGGTCCCTGCTGCGGTCCCACTCTCTCACCAGCAGAGCAAAGGCTGTGTGAATGCGTGTATGTGTGTATTTTTGTTATAGAATGTGTGTATTTCTTTGTCTGAAGCGCACACTTGCTGGTGTGCAGGTGCATTTGACAGCTGGAAACATGAGTAAATTAATGTAACATGTACATATAGACTGTGGACACAGCGTTACACCCTGTAGATCGTTACTGAGATAAGGAAACACTGACAAACGTAGCAAGGGAAAGCATATACGTGTGCTCTTATGTTGGTGCGTTGGTGGTTAAAAAGAGCTAGAGTTAGTCTGCCCGCTGCTCTCCCCTACAATCTGCCACTGCTACACACTGGGCAGTGTCAGAATGGTTTGGGCACCCGCTGCGCCACCTGTCACCCCCGGCCCTGAGGTGCACTGCCGGTCCAGGCACCCGACTCTGAGGCCCAGCCTCAATTAGATTGCTATCACACAACCAGGATTGGCTCTTTTTCCCTACAGGAGATTTCTCTCTTTCAGCTGACATTGTTATCTTTTAACACTTCACACAAACTCTGTAGCCATCTTCAAGTGAAGTTTCGGAGCAGAGCATACTCTCCATTATTTAAATTTTAAATACAGATCACTGCTTGGACATATGTAGGGGTGGGAAAACTCCTTTTCACTGCAGTTGCTAATGACATTATCACAGGAACTCAGCAAATAGGGTACCCCTTAAAGGGGAATTCGGGGACTCTCTTGTAAGCATGACATCTGGCTCCACCAAACATCTGAGTAAGCAGATTGGCCCTGCAGGCCTGGTGTGACAGCCGACGTGGAAGCTGGGAGATGTGGGAGAACTGATCTGCACAGCTCCGCTGCTCAAGCTGTCACTTTAGCTTGGCTTGGCACAGTTAGATTCTCCCTGGCTCTGAAGCATTAGGCCCACTCTTCTGACTGCCCTGTCGGCACTGAGCCAAACCTTTCATGGGGGAGGTCGATCATCACTCTCAATGTTTCTTCTTCGCCTTCCCTTGCCTAGACTCCCTCAGTAGGACTCCAACTTCTCTACTGCACACACTTTCTGTCCTCCACGGCCTCTTTTGTATCTTATCCCAACCACAAGCCACAAAATGGGATCCGTTATAATCTACCGTTTGCTTTTCCCAGTTCATGTACAGAACTCTAAGGAATTCAAATGATCTCTTGTTGGTATCTTCCTACTTCTCTAAGTAGATGTATCATTTATCAAAAATCCATCTTGACAAGTAAAGATAACCACTTCAACATAATGAGAAAGACAAGTGGTAGACAAATGATGAAAATTCAGCTACTGGAGTAGATAGCATAAATAAAAAATGAAGATTTTAAATGAGCGGATCGGGAATGATACAAAGGACAGAGTTCAAGGAACTGTAATTGAAGTTATTCACTTCCATCCTACAACATTTTCTACCACTGTCAGTTTGTCAAAGACCATTAAAAATAAATAACAAAAAATATACAATTGATATTAAACATTCATACAAAAATGTTGCAAAGTTTCATTAGTACCTACTGAATTCTAGTACATTCTGGTGCATCAGCTACATGGGACAAGTCATCAGATTCAACATTTTTATGGTCATTAAGATCATATGTTAAATCTAAGCTGAATATCTCAGCACTTGAGGAAACTGTTGGTGTCTCCGTCTTTGCTGCTGCTCTGCTCTTCTCTCATATCTCTACATACACTACATTTCACTTAGAGCCAAATCTGTATTTGAGATACTACTCACTTGTCTGGCCTGCCGGGCACCTGCAAGCGCAAGCGACATTTGTTAGCACTCTGGATCTGTTCTTCTTTGATGCGAATAAGCCTCTGCAGAGCCAGACACCAGTCCTGGGCCACAGTGGTGTTCAGATTCTTTGATGGAAAAACATGCACAGTTAAAACTTGCATCTGCAGAAGGATCGTACGGCAGGTCATCTAACACAAACATAAGCACTTTATGTTCACACTGAGCACACAGGTTCACCTAAGATACACTAAAAAAGCACTATACATACAACATGCATCAATATGCATTACATTTCTTTTTAAACTTATATAGTTTTGATATTTTTATCCTCTAAATTGTTATTCACTTCAACACCATCCAGTATCAATTTTATAGTAAAGCCTAGTCCCTCAAGTCAAATAGAATCAAATCAATTTTCGCAAGTCAATAAGCTGTGAAGAGGTGTTTTGTAAATCTTTTTCTGAGGACAATATCATAACCGAAAAAGTGAAAATTTAGTGCTAGGCCAGTATCACTCCTCCTGAGGATATTGTGCCCATTAAGTGCAGAGAGGCAAAGGTGCCACCATTAGACCGAGAGGCTCTTTGGTGATTGCTGGAGTACACCACCCCTAGTCTGTTTCGTACTGTGCAGTTGTGTTAATGGGTTAGTGGCAGACAACTGGGAAGTGTCCTGATTTGTACGCTACAGGAGGGTCGCTGCTGGTTTCTGTTATGCAGCAAATCTCACTTCTGATACACCCAAGACACATCTCAGTCATTGTGGAACTGTTGATTAGAAGATAGATGGAATAGCGTATCACCTCCTCTAGGACAGTAGTGTCATTGCCCCTTTCTGTTTGTTGTTTTTTTTTTATCTCTCACAGGATGGCACAAAAAAAATACTACACATGGAGAATTTGATTGAATAACAAGACTGTGAGGCTTTGGTGGCGGACTGTGCTCAAGTGAGGGCCCTCCGACTTCTTTTAGTAATCAAGCATTTGGAAGGAATACACTGGAAAAAATCTAAATCTTACAAAGTGCATTCTTCTCATTTCTAGTCCAAATATCTCATCACACTTAAAATAAGACAAAATCATCTAAAGTGTAACTTTTCAGTGAGACAGAAGAACTTACTTTTAGACAATAGATTTGGAAAATCTTATTTCAAGAAATCATACCAAGATAATTTTCACTTGTTCCATTGACAAATGTTTTGCTTGAATTAAGCAAAAAAAAAAAAAAAAGTTGAATTATGCAAAAAAAAAAAACCAAAATAAATAAATAAAAAAATCTGCCAATGGAACAAGTGAAAATCATCTTGGTAAGATTTTTTGAAAAAAGATTCTCAAATCAATTATTATTCAATTATATCACAACAAGGTTGCTTCACAGGGCGTCTAAAAATAAGTTCTTACATCTCACTGAAAAGTTCCTCTTTAGGTGATTCTGTCTTATTTTAAGTGTGATGAGACATTTGGACTGGAAATGAGAAAAATACACTTGGTCAGATTTAGATTTTTTCCAATGAATAAAGCTGCTTTGATCAAATCTTAAACACCTCAATTCTTTTTGCATTTTTGTTACAAGAAATGGTAATTAAAGACATTCCCACATGATGATCTTTATACAATGCAACTTTAAGCAGCACTGAATTCAGACAATTTCAATTAAATATGTTAACTCCAGCTTTGTTGTTGCTGCTTCTGTTCTTGTCAGAGATTAGGAGCATTTTTTTCCACAGTAAGTAGCTTTTGTAGTATACATTTCATACTGTATGTCACATATTTTTAGTCAACATCTTCAAAGAAGTGGCTTATAAATTATTTATTAGACAGCAAGGAGGTTTTTCGAGGAAACAGTATTACAATTGAAGGTCAGTCTATGGGTATGTTTTTGTTTTTTGTTTTTTTTGTACGTGGCTGATTTGAACTCACGCTTGTAAAGCATAAGGTGAATGAGATAAATATGCCAAACTGAGAGAAATATACACAATAGTTTATACACATATTCTCCATGAAACAACTCAAACATTTTATGTGAAATATAAAGCTGGATGTACCTGGTAAGTTCCCTGTAGCGTTCCCACAAGAAGAGTAACTTCTTCCACTACAGAAAGGTCATGTTGCAGCTCCTGCAGTTCCTGGTAGAGCCGAGGAGGTCCCAGAATGGCTTTACCTAGAAGTGAACGGAAGATATAGCCTAAGGGTGTGCACTGATATTGTTATATTAAATATTCTTATGCAAATAAAAAGACAATTTTTACAATTAATATAAGGATGACGGGTTGGTGAAGATGAAATGTGTGAACCAAGGACAAAAACATTCCATTTGAAGCAGATCCAAAACAAAGTAGAAATGTTTTTCATTATTTTTGTTTACACTGGATGGCCAACTGCCAAAAATTTAGTGATGGACATATAAATTTTTGTATAAATTACTTTGACTTAGAAGTTCAATTAAAAAATGGTCGAATTTCCAACTAGAAAAGCACTCGGAGAGCGCAGACCTCCACCAAGCCAGATCAGCCCCCCCCCGATCACCACCAAAATGTAATCATTTCTTTGTTCCTTGTGCTAGTATCAACATTTCCTGAAAATTTCATCCTTCCATAACTTTTTGAGTTATTTTGCTAACAGACTAACAAACAGACAAACCCCAATGGAAACATAACCTCTTTGGTGGAGGTAAAGTCAAATATAGCTAATTTCAAGGTGTGTCTCAGGTCAGAAACACTGGGTGATCAGCTATCAGCTTTTTGATGATAGAAACCATCCTTAAAAATAAATAAATAAATAAAAAAATCAGTCAACCTCTGCTGAAGTGGTTAGGAATCAAGGAAAACCAGAAGCAAAAAAACACCTTTTATCATTCTCAAATTCACAATTTTCATTTTGGAGCCATATTTACATTTGATAACGGTGGGCTGCTGTGTGAGTTTTTAACACAACATCAGTTCCTGGCCTCATGTGACCTTATATGGAAACGATGAATTCCTCTCAGTGAGGTATACAGGTTTTTAATTGGAAAAAAGAGAGCACCGCTGGTGGATTGGGAATTGGTATCGGCAAACACTCTGAGCTGCTGTATCACGCTTTGGTATCAGGAGAGAGAAATCCCTATTAAAATGTGGTCATTACAATGTCTACATTTTGCTTGTTTTGTTTAATAACCAGTCAAATAAACCCCAGAGGTAGTCTTAACACAGTGGTACTGTAAAAATCAGAGACAAACAGTAAATTTCTATGAAGCATGTTCTGCAAATATTAGCATTTTTATTTATTTTAAAAAGTCTACTTACTTTTAAAGTACTTTTTGTCAACCTACTCATTCAAACAGCTAATATTTACTTATATTAGACTTATATTATTACCTCTAGCTGGTATTTGAACTCAAGGTCATAATATGAACATGCAATATTTTTGTAGTTCAAGATGAAAGTATTCCACAAACTCAGAAAACAATTACACACCCTCTGAGAAGCAGAGGAAAAGCAGAACGAAAAGTTGCCTTTGCTGAAACCCTGGCAGCACTAATAAAAAGGTTCAATAGGTAGATGGATCGATCTTCATTATTTGTTGAACTACAGAGAGTGAATTTATGAGTGAAAAAAAATCTGATGGAGAAACTGTTATTTGGAACCATGATGCCCTTTAGCTGGCCAAAAGGAATGCAGGTGTCTCATTAGACGCAAAATTCAACATCGATTTAAAGCCCGCTACCTTCAAAGTCTCTCTCTCCTACTGCCGTGAATCGATAACTGTGTCTCCTCCTGTCTGCCATCCTCCGTCCTAGCTCCCCTGGCCCACATTTCCCCAGCAGCAAGCTCCATGAGAACTGCCTAATTAAATTCTGCAGGTAGATTTCGCTCTAGAGCTGTCCTGCACTGTCACCACTGCCACATAATAAAGTAGCAGAAGAGCTGAGCCGGTAGGCGGGCTTAGTCAGGCATGGTCCTCTGAGGAGACCTGCTGCCTTTTGTCTATACACATGCACAAATGGAGTGAATACAGCTGAGAGAGGGAAGAGGGTGGAAAAAAAAAAAAACTGAGGGGTGGGCTGGCATTGTTCATTTCAGTGCTCCATTGTAGCTTTTGGGGGTTTAATAGGATCTTTGACACAAGGAGCCAATGACATCTGTCATCTGAGCAAGAAATCAATAGGTGAGACATCTGAATAACAAGGGGCATTCTGCGAGAACAGTGTCTTCCCTGTCTTTCCAAAGGGATTGTCTGGACCCCTTGCACAGATTTCGTTGAGTCCTCTGGGGGTCTGCTGTTGGCTACAGCCTGAGAGGTGAATGTGCTGAGTTGTAATCCAGCATAATCCCGTTGGTGAGGCAGGATATGGTTTTCACACTCAGACATGGCTATCCACATCAGCCGCCAGGCACGTAGCTCACTGGTGTAGAAGGCCAGAGCCCAGAGGGGTTCGTCCCTGCTTGCTCTGGAATAAGTCAACAGCGATCTAGCACTCAGTTGCTGTGCCAGTGATGCTCGCCAATGGATTTAAAGACAATGCAGCTTTGACACCTGCTTCAAAACCTTTGTCTGATTCAGTTCCAAAGCCCACTGGTGCATTTCTGACATAGAACTACACTCCTGACAGTATGTCAAAAGAGACACAGCAATAAAGGAGGTGTAATGGAGGAAGAATGAAAGTACAACCTCATGAGAGTAAACAACTGGCTCAGTTGGCTTTGAGCAAAAATGTATATACAGTATAAAGGTTGGTGGCAAAGTCTGACAGAGATATAGGCCGAGACACATAAGAGTTAGAGACAGTTCTGCGTTTCCCTGAAGGCCTGGTTTCTTCAATAAAGAAGGGCACTGAGGCCTGCACAAGATGAGAAAGAGACTCCATTTTGAGCAGCGTTGGGGGAGCACAAGATTTAAACTTGACGCCCCCACTGAATGAGATCACAGGAAATATAATAATGACTGGAAAATGTGGGAAACAGCCCCAGAGATGTTCAGTGCGGATTCTGGACAGACATGATTAAGGTGACCGCACTGTGTCGAACAGGTTAGAAAAAAGAAGAAAGAACGTCAGAGTCAGAATCCGGCACCCACTGTGAGGCATAACATTTGCAGAGTTAGACACAGGTAAAGGAAGGGAGACAGCAGCTGCACTTGGAGGTAACCTTAAATGATCCCAAAAACCTTGCAGCAAAGTTGTGAGTATACGAATACACGGTACCTGAAAAACACTGAAAACTTGATCCAGCGAGAATCTAAACCAGCTCTCAAAACAGCAGCTGCTTGCTGAGCATGACACGAGTAGCTCTGAAGAAGGCACCATTAATATTTAAGTCATGGAGCTGCAACTTTAAAAAGCCTGTACCATTACATCCTGATAAGGCTTTGTATCTTCCTTTTCCCATGGCACATTTATCAGGGATCTCGTCAAGCTCTGTATACACCAGAGTTTTGTGAGGGGTGGTGGGAGAACTAGTGTTTCAACCACAGATTCCTATCTACTGCTTGTGGCTCTCTAATTGGGCCTAGAAAGGGAGGGAATAATCTCTGCAGATTGATGACTCCACTCTAGATGTGTTTGTGGTCTATCAGAGAGTGAAATGAGACTGTGGGGATGCAGCCGTGGTCGGCTCTCTACCCCCACATCTCTCTCCAAGATAAAACACCCAAGGCAGATGGGAACAAGTGACCGTCATCACTATCCTCCTCACAAACACATCCTCAATCAGAGTGACAAGCAGTACGGCTGCATCTTCAGCCCTCTGAGGAACACTTGAAAAGGGAAACAGATTAGCCTTGCTGAGTCAGAGTAAGGAGCTGAAAATATAAGTCCGTCCAAGTGATCAGATTAACAAGATGATGACATGTGGGAAAGGAATCGGTCGTCACTTTTTTTGTTAGTTTTACCTGAAGAGCAGACTCCGGTTGACCGTTTGGTCCCGCTCTGTTGGAAGAAGGGGTCTTTGCTTTGAGACGCCTCCTGCCCCACTTCTACTACTTGCACCTGCTGTAAGGGGGCACTCCACTTCATGGTGTACTTGGGGCCAACAGGAACCAGGCTGCTGATATCAGGAGGCCCCCTAGTGGAGACAAATAACAAAGAAAAAGTAAGAGTAGGTAGTTAAGAAAGATAAACCTCAGAGAAACCCTCCCCCTTCCCCTCTGCAGTCCTAAGAAGCTGCTCTTTGAAATGTGATGAACGAGATGGAGTTTTTTGAGCGGGAACTAGAATCTGTGCGATCATCCATGATTCTCACCAAAACTGTGCAACTTTCTGCACAGGAGTTCATTGCTATTCATGTATTCCTGTAATCACTGAGACAATCAACATTGTGATCGGTTTGTCAAGATCCTGGAGGGCAGACAAAGTCAACTTCAGTACACTCCACTTGAATGAGACACGGAGTGATAATTACTTTGAAGGCTGAACAAGAGGGCTTTAAGCAACATCTTTGACAGGAGCTTTGCAAAATATACGTAATCCTTTTCCTGTTTACTTCTCCCGAGAGAGTGAGGGAGAGAAAGGGAACGGGAAAAGGAGAGGGAGAGAGATGTGATCAATGGTGCTGTCACAGAAGATAAATTGGAAAGAAACCAAAAAATGTTTTATGTCAGTAATCTAGGACTCCTGTAGCTGTAGTTAGGCGTTCTACCATTTGTTTAAAGCTGATAAAGCTCCTGCAACTCCAGATAGTGCTCAAAACCCCTAGCAGCTATTCCTCTTTACTATGAAGTTTGCCAAAATATCCTTGCAAAACCTAGGGCATCACATTAGAGCCTTGTGCCACCTAATAGCTATTTCTTCTAACTGTGCAGTTTAACATAGTCTCCCTTCAAAACTCACACACAAGTATTTAGCAGAACTACACCATCATCAACACGTTAGAAAAGTATTGGTTGAATGCAAGGGCATTTAGCTTAGCTGGCTTTACAAGAGGGACTTACTTGACATTTATGTTGGCACAGATGAGTACATCATCAAAGAGGAAGACCTTTCTCTCCTTTGACTTCAGGACTTGTCCCCGCTCACCATACACAGTCTCAATAAGCGTCTCACAAAGAACCAATGACCCCTGCTCCGAGTTCAGTTGCTAAAAGGGACACAGCAATCAGATCAGAGGCGGAGGAGACAGCATCACAAAGGGCCAGTCCTCCAGAGTTCAATGCCTGGAGGACAGAGAAGTGAGGCTTGGAGGAACAGATGTCTCATCGGGGATTAGCAACACATTCACGCTACTGAAGGTCGTTTAATGTGTGTATAAGTACACACACACATATTTTACTTGTGGTTCATTCAGTGAGTTCGTGAAATAAAGAAGATGCACGTTCCTTTACTATCTAGACCCTGCACACGTATTTACAGCGATGGACGAACCAACAGGTGAGGTCCAATTCGGCCACAGCCTTTTCTAAAATACACTTTTCAAACATACTTCAGATCATTTGTGATTCTCTTTATTTGCATTTTTCATACCACATCAGTAACACTGCATCCAAATTGGCTGAACATATGAGCACTGGGACACACAATCCTTTCACTCACAAGAGCAGCAACTACACACGGATACAAAAGCATAAACAGTCTCTTGCATGCACACCTTTGCACACATACACCCACACTACCAGTTAAAGAATCCAATAACAGATGCAATTTATGCTATGTTGGCGCATGCTGTTCTTTACAGTTATCCATATGTTTGGCAAGAGCAAACAGCAAATGAAAACAGCTTTTTTGCCTCTTTTTTGATATCACATTGGTCCAGATGCTTTTATGACTGTCTGAATCAATACTTTCAGTTTTATGCATATTGCATCAATCTAAGCCAGACTTACTACTATTTAAGTGAATCCACAATAATGCAAACAGCAGCAAGTCTTCAAAACATGGAGTTCACACCCTGATACTTTAATGTTTGAATTTGTTAAAAAGGCACATTTTTTTTGTGCAATGTGAATCTCTAGTCCATTCTTAGAGCTGCCCTGTCGTAATGCATCTGAACACATTTCACAGTAAAGGATGTCCTACCTGTCGGCAATCTGTAGCTGCTTTTGGCTGTGGCTCAGATAGCACACAAAATGAGTCATTATTCTGACTGGGACTGCCTTTTGATGGCCACAAAATGGTACAGCTCCCTCAAGAGGTGGGCTGCTCTAAGAACATACCCTTAAAGCCTTTAAGCATCAATAGGCACAGAGGGCATTGCACCAAGTGTGTGTGCACGTGTGTTAGTGTATATGTGTGTGAAACCCATTCTCACTCACATTGTTATCTGTCCTATTCCAACGACTTAGATACTTTGAGACAAAAAATGAATATTTCATCGGATGGTTATGGGGGTAATAGAGGAGACTGTTTCCTATTGGAATTCTGCAGTGTCACCGCAGCAAATGGAATTCTGTGTGGAGTGGAGGAGATTGGCCGAATCAGCTCATCTCTGAGTCCTGGAAAGCAAGGTCTGATAGAGAGAAATAAAGAGAGGGGGAGGGTGAGAGGAAGACAGAGGAAGATGCAGTCACACTAGAGGAAGAGAAGAAGAGTGTATAATTGGAGTGAGAAAGTAAGCAAGAGAGTGCAAGAGGGGAATAGAGGGGAGGTAACATGGAGAGAGAGAGAGGAACAGGGAGAGCGACAGGGTGAAAGAGATAGCTCTCTTACAGTTTCCAATTAAATGTCTCATTTACCCCCTAATTCTTCTTATTCAGAGCAGCATTTGTTCAGATTTGCAGCGGCAGGACAGTAATTTCAGTGTGGTAATGGAGAAGCAACGCCTATGCCATTGCATTTGGTACTGTTTAGGCATAATAATAGGCATCATTTCTAAAAGATCATTTTCCCCCCCAAAAAAAAAAAAAAAAAAGAGCCTTCCTAGATTAATGTGCGGTAAAGTGATATAAGTGATTGCTATATGCTAGTTTAATTTAAAGGTGTTTGGCTCAGAGTGATAACAACGTAAAGGAGTTACAGGGCTCAGAGGCTGGGCTCATAGATTTGATTGGGACATGTGTGAAAGTGTGTGTGAGTGTGTACAAGTGTGTGTGCGTGTGTGTGTGTGTGTGTGTTTGTGCAAAGCAGTGCATGTGTAGCCAGTCACCTTACTGAGCAGGCGATCACTGACGCTGCGGGCTAGCTGTTGAGTCTCTGCAATCTGGTCAGCAACTCGTTTCTGTTCATTCAGTTTCTCAGCCAGCATCTCTAGCTCTGTCAGAGCGAGCTGCAGGGGCAGGCGGTCCACATGGCCCTTTGGTGTATTCTTAAGCATGTCCTAGAAAAGGTCACAAGTAAAGTTTGAAGAAAAGGCACTGCTGCGAGTTAAAAAATGTAAACCTTGCAGTTGCAATCACTTGCTTGCTGCTTTATTTAATACGTTCCTCTGTTACTTCTTTATGCCAAAATAATTTCAAATCTGGGTCAAACAGTCCTATTGAGTTCAGATACAGTTTCTAGAGGATTTTACACCACAATAACTTTCTCCAGATGTTATGTACAGCTTGAAGTACTGAACATTATAACCATATCTATATATAGCAGTGTCAGATAAATGAAAACAAAAATAGAGAAATTAAAAATTCCACATAAGCACGGTTTTTCTAACCATATGGTGTATGCTTTACATACCTGTATTTGTCCTGCATCTGTGACAATATTTAAAGACTAAAACTATCTCCATATGCATCTTAGATGTTCCCCGGTGCCTTGAGCTCTAGTTCTCTGTAATGTATGATTTAATACATACAGTTCCTCTTTGGAGTACTGAGTTTAGGCAAGAAGAAAATGCCTAATTCACATTCATAACTTATCTTTTGAATTCATGGATAATCAATGCCCAGTGAGGGATGAAATGAGCTACTGCAGATCCAGCAAGTCAAGCTCAAATCCAAATCTTTGCTCAGAATAGAGAGTGGAAGACTCTTGATGTAAAGCCAACACTATGAAAAACTGATGTGGCTAGCTAGTTTTAAAGCCCTGGCTAATGCTAAAGTAAAAGTATTACGGAATAACTTCTCGTACTTTGGTTGAAAGTTGAAATCCAGAAGTGATTATGTCTCCTTGCAGCTTAATACTCATTATATGCTGCTGAAACTTTAATTTAACTCTGCATGTATTACACTGGCAGTGTTTTAGTTGTCATGACTTAGAATGATTTTCATTTACCAAACATAAATGATTGGCCCTGTGCAACAACATATTTACCTGTAGAAGCAATATGAACTGAGGAAATCGCTGAATAGGCTTGACCATCAAGCCATAAAGAGTAATCCGGTCAACACTGGATGCTTGCTTCTTCTGGGGGAAAAAAGGCAACATACAGTTAAAGTCAGGGACTTAGAAATTAAGAACTCCTAGTTTGATCTTCTGTCAGAAAGACCATTAAGAGGAAACTATGCTATTCAAACTACTAAAAGCTTGAGCCAGAGTGCCCTGTAGACCATGTGTAGGCGTGTAAGTGGGTGAACAGGGTATGAAAATCAGGGTCTGTTAGTCATTTGAGCACATTAAAGAAGTACATTTTTAGTGAGTTATGTCTGGTGTACTATTGTGGGTAGTAGGTTAGAGGAAGATAACAAGACTGTGCCAAAAGTCTGTGCCATGGTAGCGCCATAGCGATACAAAGGCCACGGTTAATATATGATATGTTTGAAAAGGCCAGATTAGATCAACTACATGTCATATCAAATATAAACAAGTATCTGCTGCTAAACTTAACAGATCAAAGATCACTGTTGAAAGCAACAACAAAAATGTCATTTTTACAATATTTCATGCATACAGTAGGCAGTGATTAAGGCAAAATAAAGTGATCCAAACTTGTACTGTGCGGTTGCATCCTTGTTTTCATGGAAAGCCCTATACCAGAGGTGTCCAATCCTAGTCCTTGAGAGCTCCTATCCTGCATGTTTTAGATGTGTCCCTCTTCCAATACACCTGATTCAAATGATCAGCCTATCATCAAGCTCTGCAGAAGCCTGAGAACGACCTTCAGGTGTGCTGGAAGAGGGAAACATCGAAAAGATGCAGGATAGTGGCTCTCCAGGACCAGGGTTGGGACACCCCTGCTCTATACCATCAATTCTTACAAAACTAGTAAAATTATGAGATCTCAGCACCACCACATATGTAACTGTAACTGCTTGTCCCTAATGCAGCCATCAAGATGTTAAAATGTTTGAATCTCTCCTTCATTTAAATGCTTTAGACCAGTGTTTTTCAATCATGGAGTCGCCTGAAATTCAAATGGGGTTGCCTGAAATTTCTAGTAATTGATTAAAAAAAGAATAAAAAAAATTACTAAAACATTTTTGTTAATGATTCAAAATATATATCTTTATAATTAAAACACCACACACTTTTCCTAATAAAAATCAAGTTCAAATAAAATGCAGGATATAATATCTGAGAGGGCATATCTTGATTGACCCGATCATGTGCGTTACTACACTTCAACCTGCCTAGACACAGTCTCAGTCAGAAAACTGGACCAAACAGAGAATGGAAAGATTACTTCACCCGCCTGGCCCCGATAAGACATCTCCAAGAGAAACTGAGACACAGACACCAAAAAGGTACATTATACAGACTAAATGTCCTCTAAAATTAACGTTTACTTGCAACATAGTATAGCAAACTATTACATGATCAAAAACAAATTAATTTTAGCAAAAAAAAAAAAAGTATCTGTTTTAAATGTCTGGGGTCACTACAAATTGGTGGTGTTAAAATGGGGTAACGAGAGAAAAAAAAGTTGGGAACCACTGCTTTAGACCAGCGAGCATGTACACAAATCCTCATCACTGAAGGTTTTGCATCACTAACTCAACTATATAAGCAGCCAGCCTAAGTTGTCCAAATTAATTGCAATGTGCCACAAGTCATGTGCAGGGACAGGCTAGATAAATAACTCTGCACAGGTGCCCTTGCACACCAAAGTTTATCCCAATTAGAATTCTATAAAGGGTTCTAGGAGACCAGACAAAAAGTGTCACCACTCTTGACCTCCTCGCAGACAGAGGCTAAAACCTGAGGTGATATCATTGCAGTGGAACTCGAAGAGCATCCTCTTGAAATGTAACCATAGTTACATTACCAGCCTGTGAATTATATAGTTGCAAAAAGGCTGAAATTTAATAATCTAGATTTAGGAGGATTTAGGAAAGAAATAAAACTCATAATATAATAAAAGCAGCCTCTGTTGTATGGTGGTTATATCAGATTTATTGACACCGAGCAAAGAGATGTACTATGTAAACAGGCAAAATGTAAATCATAATATTTTTCCCTTTTTTTTTTTAAGTTTTTGCATTTTTTATGCTAGTTTTTATTTGCATGTTGGACTTGAAATTTCTAAAGGTGAAATCTGAGCATTTTCTATAATAACCAAGCACATACACTTAAACCAAAATCACAATATTTCCCACATTATTTTTTATACGACAACTTTGCCAAAAATTTCACTGCAAAAATCTAAATCTTATCAAGTGTATTTTTCTCATTTCTAGTCAAAATATCTCATCACACTTAAAATAAGACAGAATCACCTAAGGAGTAACTAGTCAGTGAGATATAAGAACTGATTTTTAGACAATATATCTGGAAAATCTTATTTCAAGAAATCTTACCAAGATAATTTTCTCTTGTTCCATGCACTTGGTAAGATTTAGATTTTTGCAGTGTTATGCAGCCCCAGAGTCGACAGAACAAACACCCCACAGTCATCCATTCACATGTCGTATCTCACACTGATAGACTTAAAAAAAAATAAATCTAACATCTGCCCTTTTGTTATCAATCTGCTCCAAACTTAAAGAGCTTTCTTACTAACGGAAATTTATGTAAACCTTTTGGTCGCAAAAAAATAAATAAATAAATAAATAAACTAAAAACTAACAAACAGCCATGCGTGACTGCATAATCTCCATTTTTGAGGTAATAATATTTCACCTGACTGACCTCTGGTCACTGATCACAGGGACATGACCTGAATTATCTCAGCTGATAGAGTGGTCCTTCCTGCTGTCACCAACAAATGAGACACTGAACTGTGATGCCATCGAGTCCATCATCAGCCACTGGAACCAGGCCATGAGAAAAATCATTTTGTTTGGGAGGTGTTCTGCCAAACTGTCATAGAGACAGGTGGGTGTATTGTACTGCAAACTATGAGCAGTCGATAATTCTCTACAAATAAAGCAAAGAGCGCTGGGTTATCTGATATTACCAGCTCACGGATTCTATTAGCTCATCTTGAATCATAGTAAATAAGTTCTACTCTGGTCAGGCTCACTCTAGGATCAGCCAAATCAATGATGGTCACATAGGTTTTTGTTTAACAGGGTCATATTTATCTAAACCCACTTTTCTTAGTCTTTGGTTCATTTATTTGTGTATTTGGACCCTAATAATTCATACAGTTTGAATTTGAACCCTCCAGGTGCTGAAAAGTTATCTTTCTATTCATTTTGGTAAAAATCGAGTGGATTTCTACTACCCGCTTTAATTTCTGCTTATTTTGTTATGTCTATAACTAGTTACAGCGTTTGCACATATAAGGTCTAAACATAATTGTTTATCAGCAGCAGCAGTTGCAGTAGAAACTGAAAATATGTCCAAACTTGGAGCCGATTACCTAAAATGTTTGGTTGTTTGTTGAACATGACAGAGTAGCACAGTCAACAACCTGGAAGGGCGGGGCCTAAAGTAGCTCAATTACATTTAAAGGGCCAGCGCTCCAAACCACCTTTCTGGTGTCATTACTCAGAAATAGGGTTGAACACAGACCTGTGGAGTTGAATGAATGAAGAATTCAGACTCAAGCAGAGCATTTACAGTTTATGTAGACCACAGGGAAATGTTTCAAAATGAAGAATTCCATTTAAAAAAAAAAAAAAAGCAAAATATCACTCCTTTAACAGCAATAAGTTATCGCAATGTCACATTTAATGCTGATGAATGTAAAGAGAGTCTTCAATTAGGGAAGATTTGACTTAAATGAGAAAGTAGAGGGAAATATCAGTGAAAGACTACAGAAAACTTTTAAATCATATTTAATGTTGAAATCTGAAAATGCAGTGATTTTTTTTCCCCACAAAAAGGAAACAAAGACTGGCATTTGCAAGGTGCTATTTATAGTAAATTTACAGAGGCACAAGTAACCAGCTCTGACTCTCACTGTAAAAGGGCTAGGGACTATATGAGACTTTGTTTTATTAGACACTGTGTATCTGATAATACCATCCACCTCTTTTAATAGAATAGTATTTGTTGCCAGGCAACATCAATGCAAAAGTGCCTTGGTGATAGCTGTTGGAGCCATCCTGTGTGATAATCTTGTGTTAAAGCACTCAATACCTACTTAGGATGTGGAGAAAAAAGGAAATGGGCAAGAACGTGTAAGTCAGAGGATCTGTTAAGAGGACACTTCCTATCACAGACATGGGCCATCATGGTGAATTCTGCAACTCTGTGTCTATGCACACCTTCGCTTACAGGACTAGAAGTCTCAATAAAATCAAAATTGTAATTATAATTACCTCTGCCAAGAAACAGCGGTTACGTTTTCATCGGGGTTAATCTGTTTGTCTGTTAGCAAGATAACTCAAAATGTTATGGACAGATTTTCATAAACTTTTCAGGAAATGTTGATATTGGCACAAGGAACAAATGATTAAATTTTGGTGGTGATGAAGGGAATGATCTGCCTTGGTGGAGGTCTGCATTCTCTGGGTGCTTTTCTAGTTTAATTATAATTCATTCATTCATTCATTTTCTGAACCCGCTTTATCCTCACTAGGGTAACGGGGGTCGCTGGAGCCTATCCCAGCTACTTAGGGGCGAAGGCGGGGTACACCCTGGACATGTCACCAGTTCATCACAGGGCTGACATATAGAGACAAACAACCACTGTCACATTCACACCTATGGGCAATTTAGATTAACCAATTAACCTATCAGTGCATGTGTTTGGATGGTGGGAGGAAGCCGGAGTACCCGGAGGGAACCCACGCAGACACGGTGAGAACATGCAAACTCCACACAGAAAGGTCCCACCCCCATCGACTGGTGTTGGAATTTAATTATAATTTTAATTAGAATTGTTTTTATACGGCATGGAAAACTGTGGAATAAGAATGGACATTTTTGTTGCAGAGTTGAATGAAAATCATTGAAGACTGTCATATGCATGCTGTCAACAGTCAGCGGGAGAGACGAAAACCAAAAAGACAGGAAGGGACACATGTTATGTGGAGAAACATGCAGGGCTGTCAGTAGTGTGATCTGGTTCTGTAAATCAGCATTACAGCTCAGTGATTCAGCTCATAATCGTCCACAAATGATGGCCACGCAGGGAATTGTTAAACTCAGCACATTTAAATAATGTCTTGGCACCCTCCCTGCCCCTACATTTTACTGCTTACACTCCCCAACACTGAGAGTCAGAAACACCTATTTGTTTGCAAAAAATTTGTTAAATTTCCATCCTTTTGTTCAAATACAGACTTTGGCATTTAGAAAAAAATGCAGATATATTTTGGTTCATTATAAAGTTCTTGGGATATGTTCCAGATATGCTGAGAAAATGTGTACAAAAATTAGCATACAAATGGATGGCAGTTATTTTCTCAATATAATCATCTGATTACAGCATTAATTTAGGACTTCCATAAATAGAAGTAGCACAGCAAGCAGTGATTAAATCTTATCACCACCCTAAATTAATGCTACATGCTGGAAAACACAACTGTTTGTACATAACCAGCCTTTACACAGTGAATTATTTTTCTACCTCCATGAAAAGAAGGGACTGCTGGAAGCCTCTACCGCTGGAAAAATTCAGCATCAAGTGCACACTATAAAACCAATGTCAGTGCTTGTCAGTTGAAGCTTACCTTTAAGAATTCCAGAAAGGCAGGTTTGGACATGCATGCCTTTTTAATGAGAGCCATGGCGTTGGTGAAGTTGTTCACATAATCACTGTATACATCCAGCACCATAGACTTGGAAAACTGAGGGAACAAACCAACACAGGAATGTAAATTTGCAACAACCACTGTGGAATAAGAGAGTTTAGAACCCTGCCATGTTTGATTATTTTGTCTTTACACCACAAACAGAATCATGCAATTTTCTCTGACATCTTAAATGTCCGGGTAACCGTCTTGTTTTCAAGAAGTGGCATAGGTAATTTCAATGAAAAGAGTGGCTTGAAAATGGCCAGTTAAGTGTAGTACTTAAAAAAAAAAAAAAAGGTTTGTTTACCATCGTAGTTACCTCAACACCCTTCACGAGCCATTTAAGAAATTGGGGAAAGAGGAATGAGGTGGCACTGAGTGATGGGGGGGATGTGTTTGTTGAAAGGTAAAGATTTATACTCTCTCCTCAATTAAACCCACACCAGGCAGCTGATAGTTGCAGTTTGGAGAGAATTGAGGAATTAGCAATCCTCATGAAGGAATTAAAACTCTGTGCTCAAACCTGCAGGTATAGCTACACTGCCACATGAAAAAATGGAAACTCAATGAGGGGGGCACAGCTCGAGCAATTAATCACTGCAGCCTCATTTGGTGGGGGGTCTTATGATTTCAATGCACTGTAATGGCAAACAGAGTGTGAGAGGCTGAATCACCACATCTGATGCATAGATTATAAAGGACTTATGGATGAGCACAGTGTAGAGATTTGAAACAGAAAACCCACAGTGAACACTATTATTTTGTAATTTATGAACATATAATCCTGATAGTACTGAATTTAGAGACGATATTCATCACAACTGTAACTGATTCCATGTTTGGGTAAACTGTGCCTGTTTGTTCAATCTAAGATTTGTAGCTTATTACAACTCTCATTTTTTCTGCACTTTCCTTTTGCTTAATGTTTTATTCTGCTATTGTCCTATGTAATTTTATGTGTTTCTACGCTTTTTGTGAAGAACTTTGATTTGCCTTGTGTATGAATGGTGCTATACAAATAAATGCGCCTTGCCTCTGATAACACAGACTGCCTTACTGAGTGAGAGAAATACACAGGAACAAAATGAGCACTTCTATCCTGGACGCACAACTTTGATTGCAGAATCACACAAGTATGCAGCCAGGAGAAAATAAATGCATAAAAGTAAGACAGAATAACAATCATCCAGTTCCCAGTTCTCTAAAACACACATAAATTGCATACAAAGTACATCCATGCATGAGCATACAAACCGAGGCCACAAATAAGTCTCCGATTTTCTCACTGCTGTCCCACTCGGCCACACGTGACGCCAGTGCGATCTGAAACATGGAGTGGCACTGTGTGATCTCCCTGATTCTGTAAAATATTGGTCGGATCTTTCGTGAGCTCAGGATGCGTGGATCAGCCTCCAACAATGGCCTGTGGTACTCCTGTTGAGATTATGAACAAAAAGGAGGTTTTTATTGTTCTTAATAGGTATATACGTACAAGTGTGTGGATGTCTGTGGATGGATGGGTAGGTGGTTAAGATGAATCAGCAGGCCACCTTCCTTAAGCATCCCTGCTTTTCATCAGCAAAAATAGACAGCTGGCTGGGGGATAACAGACAAATATCCTCTAAATCGAGGAAAACAAGGAAATGTTGTCATGCTGCCTGGAAGCACATCAATCCAAAGGATTCACCCATAAAACAGCATTTGCCACTAGCGAACATGTTCAGAACTCAAGGTGACTTGTAATCATAAAAGCCAGAATAATGATGGCAAAAAAGCAGCTCCCAGCAGAGTTACAGATGCAAAAGAAACACTGTGAAAGGGGCACTGATTGATTCTTCAGTCAGTCCTCATGGGGATATTAGCATAGCCTACAGACATGAGTTGACAGGCTCTTTGTGGATAGCAAGCAAGTAAACATGCCTTCTTTGAATCTGAGCATGTTGAAGTACAGATAACATTGTGTATATGCCAAACATGCAAGATGAAAACAGTCTTTAACGACAAAAAAATTAATCTATCTAAGCAACAGTGGTGATAATTTTTGTTGACGTTTTGCAAGTCTAATCCTGTAAATTCATCACAGCAAATGAATCATCGACAGAAGGAACATGGGCAGGCAGCACAACATGAACAACTGTGCAATCTGTTTTACAGCAATAATGAAAGTTACAATCCTCACTGCCTCAATGTGCTTGTGGCCTTTCATCTTTCTGTTATCTGTCTGACGACACTGCATTTACCACATGGTTAGACACCGTGAATAATAAAAGAATTCAAAAGAGCTAAACCTCCTGGAGAATCACACTCACATCATGTCACTTAACAACAAAGGCAGAGCACTGTATCTTGACACGGGAAGATTTTGCAGTGCATAAGGCAGCCATTGATCGCTGCAGATTCCATTTCAGTAGCTCTTATTTTTTGTGATGAGAAGATAACAAGTCTCCTTTTCCTCGCTAAAAAGAGAGATTAAAGAGGAGAGGCTACACCCCATCCTGGGCATGCCTGACAGTCTCTCTCTCTCTGCATCAGTAAGATGCCACAGAAATGAGGACAGCTGTTTTATCAGGATTATTTATGCCGAGACACCTCAGTAATTTGATGGATATCGCTACTTCTCTTTTCAGTGTAATTCATATCTGCTAAATAGTGAAGGTATTGCATGTGGCAGAGGAGGACAACAGGGAATAGACAGCTCACCTGCAAGATTCTTCTGAGAGACTCCAGGTAGCTGCGCTCGCTCTGAATGATGGAGCTGAGGATATGGCGTCTGACAACCTACGTAGACAACAGACCAGTCAGGATATTTAGCACTAAGAGGACATGATAGGGCTGTGGTGTGCGGTATGCTTTCAGCTAAACACGGCACAGGCTGATGGATTGCACTATAATCATGTGTTTGTCACAGATAGAAAAAGACTCAAAGCGAGTAGGTCTGTTTGAACAAGGCCTCTGTCAGACTGCTGAATCACTGTGTTTTCTATGACATCAGAGTGACTGTGCTAGCTGTTACACTCGCCGCCTTTCCAAACAGTGTAAAGAAAATGTATGTTAAAATACTGGGAATTGTTTAAGCGCGATGGCCTAGAGTCTTACCCTACAGGATACAGCAGATGTTCACATAATGTTAAGTGTAATACAAGGCTGCATTTATTCAGGGGAAAAAGAAAGAAGGAATATCAGTAAATTCTGTTCGTGCACCTGGTGGCTGGTGAGTCCCTCTGGCATGGGGCTCAGCTGCGGGGGAGGATGCTTCAGTTCGGACACTGCTACATCCAAATATCCTGCATCATCCTCCTCTTCTGCAGACGTTTAAACACAAAGAAGGACAAAGATAGAGAAAGGTTTACAACGGAGACAGAGTGCCTCTCTGTGTGTGAGTTCGAGAGAGAGAATGATAAAGAAGAATGGAAAAACAGAGAAGCAGCCTTCAGATCTCACTGCAGCTAGAGACACACTGCGACACACTAAGTTTATTACCTCTAAAATATGAAGAGACTTTGGTACTCTAAAAAAAAAAAAAAAAGACACCGAGAGATAGAGAGAAAGAGCGATGGAGAAAGGAGAGGCAGAGAGAAAGACAGGCCATGAAAGAGGAGAACTTTCTTTTTTCAAACACTACTGTATCGCTGTATGAGAAAAGGAGGCAGAAGTGTGAAGTGTGTCTGCAAAAACACGATCCACGACATTTTCTTCTCTGCAATGGCACAAAGACGTTCAACAGTCTCAAACGAGAGAGAAAAAAAAAAAAGCATACCCACTCCACCCGTAACCGTAAAGACATTGACACCAGAAGCTTCCACTGTTCCAATTAAACACTTTGGAATGACAACAGAGAAATACAATGCCGTGCAGATTTCCCTCTATCAACTCCTAAAAATAGCAATGTCCTCTTTACCTCTTTGGAAATAGCTTAGAGATTTGTTTTGAGGTATGGTGTTTGAGGCTGTTCGATACTCCATGTGAGGTTACTAATCATTAATGGTGCTTAATACGCAACCCCAGGATGTCATTCTCTCATGCCAAAACTTTACATGATCACATTGTCTTCCTTACATCCGGGTTGCTTATATACTGTGTGCAGCATATTTACAATAAAGCACATCTTCCTTTTGCACATTGCTTTGATTTCTCCCCGAAGAGATCTGAGCAAAGAAAAACTGAGGCTTTCGACTACATCTGCCTCAAAGACTAGCATGCTTTGGCTAGAAACTGCCTCTAATTCAAAGAGTCAACAGTAGGGTGCACAAATCCAAGCCTAGAAACCACTACTACTAAATGAACTGTAAACTACTACTAAAATGGTGCAACTTTAATCCAAAAAAAAAAAAGCCAGATGGCAAAAATTTATAGGGATTACAAGTGTATTACCCAATTGATCTTTTCTCTGAAGGAAGGAAACTTTTCGCATGACGGCTATTTTGGTCTTTTCGAGCCCATCCTTCGTTCCGCTTCTTGCCGCCTTCATGAGTTGCTGAACCTGGTTGGAAGGAGCAGACAGAAACAAGGAGGGGGCATTAGAGCAAGATGAAAGTGCCATGCTGTGGAGCTTCGATAACCTACGGTGCTCCTCTGGAGATAGATGGAGAGAAGTGACGCTTACTGGGCTCATCATGAATCTCACCATCTGCGACTCCCTGTGGGTCGCAGTACAGCCTCTAATCAGAGAGTCTATGAGCATATCATGGAGAGATTATTGTAACAGAGCGAGCTTCACATCAGACTAACGGAGCTGTGTTGCTCAGTGTGGGAGAATTCAGCTGACCACAAACTCCACCCTGAGCATCACAGAGGCCCTGCAACCAGACTCCATAGACCAAGAATACACCCAGGGTAGTAGTATTTTTAAACGATACTACTTTAGAAAAGTAGGTCATTAATTGGGGGCAAACTGTACTGATGTTTATGGAAATAAATACACATTGGATTATTTAATAATTCATGTGTCCCATAAATGCATCGTGGTATCAAACTACTAAGAAAAACAGGGAGAGACTGACAAGGAGCCTCAAAGCAAAAAGTGGCAGAGTCTAAAGTAAAGCTGATAAGGATGGTGCAAAGGGTCAATAAAGCCTTTGAGTCACACAACACAGCATATTTCAGCTCAGGGTGATGATCAGTCATAGTGGCGAACAGTGATTTGAGTAGAGAGATTTATGCTCTGAGAAGAACTAGTGTGATATACTTCAGCTTTGTTCACTTGCTGCAGGTGAGATACCTTGATATCATAGTTGTGCTTGCCAGCTAGCTTCGTAGCCAGTTCACGTTTGGTCTTGGCGCACTGCTCCCTCAGCCGACGGACTTCAGGAGGGAGCTACAGGTGTTGGGGAGCGGGCCGGGTCATGGAGGCAGGTTGCATTTAGCCACAAGAGGCAAAAAGGGGGAGAAAAAGCAGAGGGAGAGGAAACAGAAAAGGGAAATGGAGGGAAAGTGATCAAAGCAAAACAGGCTATGCAACATCAGGAATTAATTACAAGCACAGAGAGTAAAGGCTTTGGTCAGAGGGGTTATGCTCGA
Organism: Apogon hyalosoma; assembly: GCA_037367295.1. Taxonomy (NCBI): domain Eukaryota; kingdom Metazoa; phylum Chordata; class Actinopteri; order Kurtiformes; family Apogonidae; genus Apogon; species Apogon hyalosoma. The sequence goes on from JAPQRP010000024.1 coordinate 6,969,311, forward strand.
TGAAACTAATGGTCAATGATTTGTTGGAGGGATGGGGTAGCAATGCAGTCAGCTTAGACAAAATATTAAAGAAGCAAAGTTCTGCCACAGTTCTCCCGGACTGTTCAGATTAGGCGATGACGTAAATGAGAGCAGAACTTCAGGTACACTTGGTGAAGAATTAAAAAGTCAAGTGTCCCTAGTTTCTATGTTGTATTGTCTGTTGATAAAACAAATAAAACAAAGCATAAAACAAAAAAGGTCATGTGTGAAAACCACGAGTTCCCGATGAAGGTTGTGAAGTCTCAAAACTGTGACTTGTCCCAAATAAACAGGTTTTCAACATTAACTGTTCACCTAGTGCAGCTGAATTCTGTGGCCTGGGACAAGGTGTGTAAAGAACAGTGTGGGATTTTCACCCCGCACCCCGCTGTAATTACCTAAGTAATTCATTTTGCCTGAAGTACATTATTTACAATACAACATTTTTTTCTTCCTGTATTTGAGAAAGAACTGATTTAAGTCAGGATTTTCCTGGATTACATCGGAGTGGTATCCATTGACAAATACTGTCTATATGTAAAAATATGTAAAGGTAAGGATAAATCTATATATTAATAACAATTCGGGTCAGCAAAAAAAATTTCTATTAGCATGTGTTCAAGTTTTTCCTAAGCCTGCAAGAGTGAATGTACGTTAAAAGACGTTGAAGCATGAAGTAAATGCTGCACAATGTGAATGTGCACACAGTGCCATCATGTGGAAGACCGACTCTGTGGAGCCACGCTGCAGAACACTGATGAACAGCACCACTGGCACAAAAAGGCAAAGAGAACTGAGGCTCTCCAAACAGAAATGCCTCTTGTTTACTTTCATCCCACAATGAAAGTATCAAGCCTAGACAGTCTGTGATACATATTTCATGGTTTTTATAGTTTCCTTCCAGTTCTATACATTAATAAAGACTTTTGCAGCAGAGGAGATGAAAATGCGATATTCCTCTTGATTATTTTTAAAGTGCTGGAAAACATCCTTAACAACCTGGCCAGGTGTGAAGCCATTTAAAATTAACAAACTAGATGATTTGATGTATTGTGCATGGGGCTACGCTACCTTGCTCCTTGTCGGCAGTTTGGAATCATTATCGGACTGTTCGTCATAGCTCTCAAATTCACTTGAGCTCCATCCATTGTCTGCAGCCACTGGTCCAGTGTCTCTCTGAACATCCTCATAGATCATATCTGCTAAACACACAAACAGCCACACACGTCAACATTTCAGATACTTCTGATTGGAAAACACACTTAAAGAAAAAAAAAAAAGGATTCCTGTTAGATCTTCTAACCTTCATCGGGCGATATGGGATCTTCACTTGGAACGTCATCATAGATCACCTCTGACGTCTCCGCTGTCCGTGGCTCAGCCTCCGCCACACACACTGAAGGCAAAACGCAGCGAAACCATAGTAAACAGTTTGGAAAAGTGGTCCCTTCCTTGTACCTTGTTCCACATTTCTTTTTGATAACTTCACCTAAGCTCCTGTTTTTAGATCATTCTTTTGTGTTTCTCCGCAGAAACACACAGGCTGGCGTGTAAAGCTCTGAACTGCATTGCCTGAGTCCTTTTGGCAAAAGGAAAATAGATAAAAGACACCAGATCATCTAGCCTCTGGTTAGAAATGTACACAGCCTTTGAATATTTACATACTTATTGTATCATTTGCATTTAAAGGTCTTCTTACCCAGGGACATCTGGCACATCTTTTGTGCATGTTTCCATAATAGCTTTTTCCATGTGACACAACATGATTGTATCCAGCTTGTTTGAGCTATTGACCCATTCTATCTCCACGCTCGGCAGGATTTGTCATTAACTGCTTTGAGAGTGTTTCAGCCTAATTTAGCTCAGTGAGCTTTATTGATTTGGTTTTAAACTGCGATTTGTCTGCAACACTTTCTCCTAAGCCCTCAACAGCAACAATCACTGTTTTCAATTAATCTGATTGAAGATGTGTATTCTGTCAAGGATTATTCAGCAGAGTTTAGTCTAAAATTCGAAATAACCTTGGACACAATCCAGAAGATGAACAAAGAGCAACTGTCTTTCTACAAAAGAGGATTAGCTACACAAACGTTCCTTCTATCTTGTTCCCTTTCCTACACTTGTGCATTCAGAAAGGATTCAGTAAGAGGAGAAAACAACTGGATTTGGGCTATAAGCCTGACTATCAGCATATCTGCAAAGTGACTGGGCCTCTTGGGAACGTGGCTTGTTATTTCAAGCACGGTAAACCAGAAGTTCCTCACTGTGCTTTTTCATGCTTTTTTTTTTTTTTTTCACTTTTATCTAACTTTTCTGTAAAGCAACACAATGACACTGCAATAAACTCATTCACAGGTCACACCAACACTGCATACAATTAGAGAAACACACAGTCTTTATGAATATGTCTGTATGTCCCAATTTTTCTACATGTGAAAAAAGAAATCTGAGTTAGTCATAGTAAACAATATCAGATGATCTGATCTTCATCAATATTTCATTCAGGAAATACTAAAAATTGTCACTAATCTATTCAGAACAATCCATATCAACCACATAAACTGTATTTGTATTTACATAGTCTGAAAATACAAAAGAAAAAAAGGTTTTTTGTTTTTTAGTTTTTTAGCATTTGTGAAAAACATTTCCCAGAGTCTGGTGTTTGAAGAGAAAGTTTCCTTATTAAGACCAGTAAAAAAAAAAAAAACATTTTATCTGGTTTAAACTTGGCAAATTTTCACTTTCTGTATATCTTTATAATTGAAGACAATGTTTAATATAATTTCTTACTAACCCTGTGACATAAAAATGTTGTGTGGCAGTGCTGAGCTCCTTTACATCTCTCATTTCTGAGCCACCTTCAAATAACAGCAGCATTGCTGACTGAGTCAAAATCCAAAAGCAATTTTCCCTCATGGAAATGGCTCTCTATTGATCCTCATCCTGAATTAATTGGATTCATGTCATGTCTGCGCAGAAATCAAATCATGGCACAGAAAATGTGTGTGAGCCAGTGTGTATCATGTCATTATGTGTTCAAAAGCATTGTGTATGTATGCGTGTACATGTTTATATGTATTGTAAGTGTGTCTGTCTTCTTACGCCATCGAAATCAATGAGCCATAAGATGACCGTGGGCCTGTAATATGGTGTTCCCGCCACCTTTGATCAAGGTCAAAAGATGCAATGTTCAGTACTAACAAAATACTGGTACACAACCTATATTGCCAATGTCATTATAGTGTGGCTCACAGTTCTGTTTACGCAACTGTGGAGGCCCAATTGGTTTTCTATCAGATCTGTCCACAATGTGAACACTATAATAAATAGGTGGAATGAGTCTGAATCCCCAGGCAAGCCTAGGTTTAATCTTTTTGGTCTGAAATTGAACCCCTGATCTACAATATAAGGTACATCACTTTCCTGTCAATATAATTTCATTCTGTACCTTCAGAGATGTCCCTTGAGCTGGAGCTTTCCTTGACAATTTCTTTGCTGCGGTCTTCTGATACAGGCCTCTCCACCGCAGTCGACTGTGCCACGGGAAGGCCTCGGAGCTCGGAATTAGGTTCAAACGGTGCTGAGGCCCTGGAAGGTACCCAAACACAAGCAGAGTTAAACTAACACTGAGCGCTGGGTGCCTCATTACAAGTTAATTTCATGGAGAGGAAGGGCAGGCTGGAGGTGGGGGTTGAAATAGTTCTTTGCTATCCGTGCATAGAAATGTACACTCCCTAAAGTCTGACCGGACATGTGCAGTGTATTACAGCTGTCGGAAATCATGATAACATTCTGTTAACTTTGTGGTACAAGAAGCTCCGTTTCTATGGAGTCGATGTTTGCCTGGTTACTTTACAGTTAGCAAATACATTTTTATTTTTCCACGTCAATCTAGATGAAAGCATGCAACCTGGGTTTTTGTAACACTGGACACATCTGAATACAGCTTTCAAAATAAGTAAACCTTTTTTTCTTTTTTTTTTTTCCCCTTTCTTTTTCTTCCCCCAAACACCACTACTTTAATTCATTTGCTTTGTTTTTAAGTGTATGTTGTATATAATTTCAAGAGACAAACAATGTATAGAACACGTAGTTGTATGCAGAATCAAAGCCAATCTGCTGAATGCTACAGTGATATATATATATATATATATATATATATATATATATATCCACACACA
>JAPQRP010000024.1:6985548-6998069 GCA_037367295.1 Apogon hyalosoma
CTATTAGGGTCCAAATACACAAAGAAATGAACCACAGACTAAGAAAAGTGGGTTTAGACAAATATGAGCCCTTTAAAGAAAATTAACTGTATCAATCAAAACCTATTCAAACATACTTATACAGCACAGGTGTCAAACATGCAGTCCATGAGCCAAAACCAGCCCACCAAAAAGTCCAATCCAGCTCCTGGGATGAATTTGTGAAATGCAAAAATTATACTGAAAACATTAATAATCAAAGATGTCAAAATGTCAAAACAGACCAATATGATCTCAAATGGGTCCGATAAGTAAAACGCTATCATGATAACCTAAAATAATGAAAATGTTCTCTTTGCTTTAGTGTAAAAAAGTAAAATTACATGAACATGTTTATATTTATAAACTATCCTTTTACAAAAAATGTGAATAACCTGAACAAATATGAACATGAAATGTCCTAAGAGAAGTAGGTGTAATTTTAATAATATTCTGCCATTTACTAAATGTTTTGTGTATTTGTAATTGCAATGGAAGTTGTGATGCACATGTGTAAATGACATGAATGATGAGACATAATATTATTAAAATTGCACTTATGTTTCGTCTTTGTTATTCACATTTTTAATGAAACTTTCTACATGTAAACATTTTCGTAATGCAATTATTATTACTGTTTTCATTATTATTATTATTATTATTATTATTATTATTATTATTTCACTGAGCCAGCCCACTTCACATCATATTGGGCTGTATGTGGCCCCTGATCTACAGTCATGAAAAATGATCAGACCACCCTTGCTTTGTTCACTTTCTTGTTAATTTTAATGCCTGGTCCAACTAAAGGTCCATTTGTTTGGACAAATATAATGATACCCACAAAAATATCTCATAGTAGTTTAATATCAGAGCTGATATCTATCCATTTTCCATGTTTTCTTGATAATAACCAAAATCACCTCAGTTCTTCCATCAATATCTATGTCATTGTACTGACAAAAACAGTGCTTTTATTCATTCCATGTTTTCTTTTCTGTCTATTTTAGTCACATGATACACACAGGAGTTAGGACTGGATTGCGTAACCACTGTTTTTGATGACTTTGGATGATCTAATAATTTTTCCCGCGACCGTATAACGAGTTTGACACCCCTGTTATACAGAGTTTACCTGTGTGTTCAGACGGCACAGAAGAGCATAACAATTTTACCTGTACCTGCCTCTGAGGTAATTAGGCAGATGGCGCGGGGCAGATATTACTAAAAAGCATGACTGTTCTGGATTTCACAGCACAATGTACGTACAAGGAAAGGGCTGTTAAACAAATGTCATGATCGATTTTCTTTGAACCCCCCATGTCATCTGGTAAAGCAGGCCGTCTGAATTCCCCGCTCTGTTTCTCAGCTGCTCTCAGTCCTCAGTTACATAACAGACCTCCGCTACATGCTATTATCAACGCCCAGAATTCCCTTACGCATCTCCACAGCCAACTTAACGGATTACCCCACGCAGACTTGGTAAAAAAGCTTTTTTAATTAAGCATTAATCACTTCACTTTGTCCAACAGAACTTGACTAGGGCCTAAACCTCCCTCTTCATCTCAGCGTGTAGTTACTAGGGCCTGTCTGCCAATGCTAGCTGGGTACTAAATATATCACACTAACATCTACTGCACATCTACACCTTCATGCACGGAGGACACTCCATTCTCTCTGCCTGTCAGCCTGAGGCCATAATTTAATCCTGTTAAGTACAGATTAAAACCATACAAACAGACTGAAGGAACTCTGCTGTATTGCTGTGGAAAGATGATCAGATTACATTAACGAGAGGAGAAATATCATCTTCATATCTAAGCCTGGTACAAACAGCTTAATGGCAGTGGTGAGCTGGTAATCTGCAGAAGCCTGATGTTAAGACGATGGACTCAGTGGATGACAGTAACTCAAACTGAATTTTCCCTCCAAATAATAAAGCAGTTTGCTTTAATTTGAAGCAGCATATTAATAATTACCTGTCAAGTCAGGACCCATCAAAAGTGATAAAAAGGCTATTTTTCCTTGCCCTTGTACATGCTAGCTTAATGTTATTTAGGTCAATTCAGCAAAAACAAAAGCAGATTTTTAGGTTTTTGTTTGACTTCCTGATGAAGGCTTGAAGCCGAAACGCCTTGAAATGTTGTTTTTTTTTAAAGTCTATACATGACCATGTTGTGAGAATAAAGGCAGTTTAATATTTAAAGGGCTCATATTTATCTAAACCCACTTTTCTTAGTCTGTGGTTCATTTCTTTGTGTATTTGGACCCTAATAGTTCATACAGTTTGAATTTGAACCCTCCAGGTGCTGTTAAAGCTATCTTTATATTCATTCTGGCAAAAAATCGAGTGGATTTCTACAACCTGTTTTAATTCCTGCTTAATTTGTTACATTTTATAACTAGTTACATCAAGACATTTGCACATATAAGGTCCAGACTTCCGACGAACATTTATCAGAGTATGACATAGTTGTTTATCAGCAGCAGCGGTTGGAGTAAAAACTGAAAATATGTCCAAACTTCAAACCGATTACCTAAAATGCTCAGTTGTTGGTTGAATAAACAAACACAAGTGGCTGACCAGGACAGAGCAGCACAGTCAAAAACCTGGAGGGGGCGGGGCCTGAAGTGGCTCATGTGCATTTAAAGGGCCAGCGCTCCAAACCACCTTTCTGGTGTCATTACTCAGAAATAGGATTGAAGATGGACCTGTGGAGTTGAATGAATGAAGAATTCAGACCCAAGCAGAGCATTTATAGTTTATGAAGACCACAGGGAAAGGTTGGAAAATGAAGAACTCCATTTAAAAAAGGCTAAATATCACTCCTTTAAAGAGAGTGCCTTGGAGTTTTCTTCCTGTCATCTAAAAGTAGATTTTTGTTCGCTTTTTAATAACATATCGTTTTACATTAATGTGCCATGAAGTTATCTTACTGGTACATACACACTGTTGCCCATTAAGTTGGAATCATTTTGTTTTCAGACATATTCCTCTGTTTATTCCTATTTATACACATCAGTAATCACTTTTGACCAGGTACAATGATTACATACTGAGTCCCAGTTACACTTTATTTATCAAGAATAAAACATATTGCCATAATCATTTCATGAGAGGTGGTAAAAAAAATATTTTCTTTGAACTTTATGGGCAACAGTGTATAACAACACGTGATAGACTTACATGTAATATAACACATAAAGGACTGTGAAAAGTGAAGAGTAGAGTGAAACATTAATTGTATCACAATTACAGTTATCTCCTTTGGATATTTATGCATATTTTCCTGTTGGTGTCTTACCAGAATGTGGTCATCTATATTTTCATTTAATATAGTCTAAAAAGCTTATGAGCATGTGTTTAGGAAACCTGCCTTTTGATTGTGAGAAGCTGGGATTAGTTTGTTGGATTAGCTCCAAAAAAGCACTGCCTACTCCACAAGTTCCTATCTTTCCTGTTACATTCAAATAAAGTACTTTATTTAATCATTAGTGATGGGGGAAAAAGAGAGCACTTAAATTGACATTAAAAAAATACAGCATGGCATAAAATCAAAGCTATAGGCAGTTTGGCTAAATATTTTGTGCCTTTTTTTTTTTTTGTCTGGATGCTGTATGATACATTACTTATGCACCACTGGGCTACTTTCATGCAAATGTGTCATATTTCATGTTTGTCACTCATATTTTGAGGGCATTTTCTGACCACAAAGTAACTCTAAACAGATGTCACATAAGCATAGTTTTATACTTATATATATGTATCAGTGATTACAATAGGGTACTAAATGAGGCTCCATTCTGTCAGTCTCATTAAAGCTACACCAACCAATCTGGCATGTCGCACATACTAAAAATATGAAGATGAACAACCCGCCTCCCTCCAAAGCCCCGCCCACTTCCCCCTGCCTGACCTTGGACGCTCTCCTCCTCACCTAACGCACGTGTTGGGAAGCGGAGGTAGAGGCAGAGGGGTCATGGTCCACTCCGGCGTGGCTGCGGACCCCTCCTTCAGTAATCAGACACAACATCATCCACCTCCGTTATCATTAGGAGACCCTGTATTTAAGAGTCTGGTCTGTGCAGCGCTGGGTCATTGTCTTCACTGCACCTCATCACCTACAGTAAAGGCTCCACAGAGTCGGTATGTCACTGTGAGCGGTGCAGACTCCATGCACTGTCTGTGGGCGTTTAAGGTTTCACAGTCGAGCATACCAATTTCCTACATTTCTAGTGACAATGTCCGACATTTACACTACCAGTCAAAAGTTTGGACTCACCTGGTTTTTCTTTGTTTTCATGACTATTTACATTGTAGATTCTCACTGAAGGCATCAAAACTATGAATGAACACATATGGAATTATGTAGTTTAAAAAAGTGTGACATAAGTCAAAGCATGTTTTATATTTTAGATTCTTCAAAACAAACACATTTTGCTTTTATTACTGCTTTGCACATTTTTTCCATTCTCTCGATGAGCTTCATGAGGTAGTCACCTGAAATGTTTTCCAAAAGTCTTGAAGGAGTTCCCAGTGATGCTGAACACTTGTTGGCCATCTACAGTCCTTCTCATGCCATTTAAATGAGAAGGTGAGTCCAAACTTTTGACTGGTAGTATATATCATCCTACATTGTGTGACACCAAGTATGTGTACGCAGAGTCTACGCGGTGTCTGTGGAGTCAAGTCCGCCTGACTCTAGGGGAGCCTTAATCCAGACTTTATCTCCATCCTTCATTCACCGGATGCTGACTACTGCAATCAGGTTTTTCTGTTTGTTCCCCTTGGTTATTGCTTCTATTAATAGATGCATTTTTTCCCTTCAGCACCGTGCATTTGAGTCCTACCCATTCACAGCCCTAGACAGGAGGGGCAGCACCAGTGAAACGGGTCAATGGAGTCAGATTCAGAGGCAGAGGCACCGGGAACTGATGCAGGATGCAGCTACGGATGACAGACAAGAGGCTCAGCCAATCATTTCATTCGGACTGAATAAAATGATTGGTCAGACTTTTATCGGAAATATATGAGAATTAACCCATAAAGACCCAACACCCAGCATCGACCTAAACCTTCTACTGATCTAAAATGTTTAATACCTGTTGATCCACTAATCCTATCAATGCCTGTAAATAACTGGCGTAAAATGGAGTTTGTCATCTTTTCATGGTCATCAGATATGACCCATTTGGATGTTCAGAGGCTCTGTAATAAACGTGGAAACACCGTCATTTTCTACAACACTGATTCACCAGTAAAATCCATGGAGTTGGATCAATGACAGTGGATGGAGACACATGTTTTATGATCAGCTAATGATATATTTGACTGAAAAAGTCACTTTCTCTTCAGTTTTCTCTGTTTTTCATATAATAACCTACAACTTTAATCTGATCTTTTATGAACATCTATTTGATCAGTAAATTATACAGAGGATTATTTTATAATAAATTGTGATAAAGCACTTAGGGCATGTTAAATATAGAGAATAAATCATTTGGGAACTGCCACAAAAATACCACTGGGTCTTTATGGGTTAAAAAATTTTGAGTTTCAAAACCTGGTGGATTTCTTTTACGTTTGCCACCCACTTATTAGGAGCATTTTGATATTACAAAAGAAAAGAGCAAAAATGCCAGATCGTACAGTATAGCTTTAAGTTATAAATTGTGTTTAACTCACCCAATACCAATAAATGTTGTTAATTGTTACATGTATACTTTAGGATTGTTTTAGGCATCTGTACAGTTTAGCTCTCCTCACCCAAGAAAAAACATAATATCCAAACAAGTGATCCTTTAAGAAGTGTATTACCTGCAGTGGAAACAGATGCTTTATCCATAGTCAGAGTTCCCTCCTGCCCAGCAGGAGGTGAAGTACTAGAAAGTTTCTGTTCTTGTGGGCGCTCTGTAAGAGTTTGTAAAATGTCTGAAGTGTCATTGGTTTGTGTTTTGGGTGACTGTACAGATCCAACAGATTCAGAGATATTTCCTTTACTCTCCTCCTGAGGTTTTTCCTCATCTGTGCTGTCCTCAAAAAAAAATTCTTCCCCTTGCTCCTCATCCTCCTCTTCTTCGTCCTCCTTCGGGGGTTGCTGAGACATCACAGTAGACATGATCACTGAAAAGGAGACAAAATCAAAGTGTGAATAGATGTATCTGTCCAAAATGAAATGCCAAGCATGTCAGCTGTGATGAGAAAATGATTGACACTGTCTAAGCAAAACAGATTTCAGTTCAGATAAAGATAGAGTTTAGGTTTGAGATCTCATATCATGTTAGAGATAGTGCATTCCAAAGTTAGAATTAAGTTTATTCTTCCTTCAGTGAATTTCCTGCCTTTTAAATATCACACTGATACAGAAAAAAATAAGTTTTGTGTGGTAAACTCTCTTTTTTGTGAATGTTTAAATAAGTTGCTCTTCAGTTCTTTTTTATACTGAATCTGTTGTTGTAATTTCCATTCCTAATGACATAGGACACATAAAGGTGCCTTCTGGTGCATATAAACACACCAAAACCTGGTTAAAATATGCAGCGGGTGTGATTATTATAAGGATAAAAGTTAAAATCACACCAGAATGAACTGAAATTAACCCTTAGCTTTATAAGAAGGAAGTAGATGCAAAACAACTCTTTTTCAGAGATACAACAGATAATCATTAGCATTATAAAAGATGACATATGGCTGCAACAGATAATGTTAGCTAAATCAAAGAGTCTGAGTAGGCTTAGTGGCATATTAATTAAGATCTCCACACACCCACTGATGGAAACATGTGCTCAAACAGTGCAAACCTTAATTATCTAAGCGGTTAATTCAATCACGTCTTATCAACATGTCCTTGCAAACGCATTTATGTTATACAGTGATACTGAACTCAGAGGTTCTCAGCAAACAACTGGGAGCACAAACTGTAATCAATGCACTGTACATTTGCATATTTTCAAATAAAATTACACTTTTACATGGCACTTATTCCCTCAAGCTATTACTTGTCTGCACACAGTTATTATTGCAAAAAATGGGGATTTTCAATGACATACAGGCCCCGTTTCTGTTCACGTTAGTGTACCACTGCTGAACCCAGCATATGCTTTGCATTTTGATTAGCAGTGAAATGCTTCCAACGTTGAAACAATCCTGGGCTTGATGGGGCAGTTTGTTGGACTCCGTTGGGAAATGACAGCATGGAGCAGAGGCGGCGGAGTGCAGGCTGGCGGGAAAACAACACTGATATACGCTGCGTGGGGACGGCAATATTTACTGCCAGTGCTTATTGTTTAACCTGGATACAAGGGATTGTCATGATGTCAGTTACAGTTCCAATTAGATTTAACTTGTGCATGTCGACAGCCCAGTGTGAACAGTGTTTATTAGCATTGTGAGTCCACATCAGAAAAAAATACGCTTTGAGCCTTCAAGCTTCATAAAAAATAAATAACTAGAAAAGCACTCAGAGAGCGCAGACCTCCGCCAAGGCAGATCAGCCCCCCCCACCCCTGATCACCACCAAAATTTAATAATTTGTTCCTTGCGCCAGTATCAACATTTCCTAAAATTTCACCAAAACACTTCCATAACTTTTTGAGTTATCTTGCTAACAGACACACAAAAAACTAACAAAAAATCTGCCCCCCAACACACACACACACACACACACACACACACACACACACACACACACACAATCACCACCAAAATGTAATCATTTGTTCCTTGTGCCAGAATCAACATTTCCTGAAAATTTCCAGAAAATCCATCCGTAACTTTTTGAGTTATCTTGCTAACAGACAAACAGACAAATCCTGATGACAACATAACCTCCACCATTCCTTGGCGGAGGTAATGAAATAAAAATAAAAAATACGTAAAGTCAAGAGTTGTACATTCTTTTGAAATAAATATCAGTACATTTTCAGCCTTCGGGCCCAGCTGCCTCCTCTGTGCCACATACACACTTTCTCCACTGCCCACGACTGTTGGTCAAAGCAACAATGAATCTTTTGTGGATGGAATAAGTTCTGAGTTCAGCCTCAGAAAGCATTGTTTCGGCATTCGTCACTGCAGTACTGATTAGCTCACAGGTCATTTGGTCTGCGGCTGTGTAGTTTATGGTACAGACTGGAGAATGGGGGATTATTTGCTGAAGAAAGCAGCTGTTTCTTTGAATGAATGTTATAGAAAACTACAGAGTGGGGTTTATTTCAAAATTATCGCAGCTATGCTTTGACAGAAAGGAAAAAAGTCATTGCTGAGGGAGCGATCTTGTTGGTTTTTCACTACAATGAATTATACTGAGCAAGCAACAGTGGGACCAGAATCTTGTGACTGATGTTTGTACATTGCACCTATTATTAAGTTAAAAAAAAATCAAACTAGACTTTAGATATTTACACTTTTTTTATTTTAAACTGTTTTGCACTACACACCACAAGAGAGTTGTCTCTTTTAATTTCGTTGTACACATGTATAATGACAATAAAGGGATTATATTCTATTCTATTCTATTCTATTCTACATACCTGAAAGCCAGGTGGTGATTTTAAATGATAGCTCACCTTGGTACAAACAATGCTGGAAATGAAAAGTTCTTCTGTTAAAATACCCTCTTCTGAATCAAAATGACAGGTATTTTTGAACAACTTTCTTTGAGGGAAGGCATTTGGACAAGCCATCAAACAGACTCCAGCTTAGAAAAATAAAGAGCCCCGAGAGTGGAGCTGTGCGAAAGCTATTCTTGAGGGGAAAATAAGATACATCACAGAATAGAGATGAATCCAACTCCTACACACCCTGTCCCTGACCTACATAGAGCTCTGAAAACTCTCCTGCTGTGTACCAAATGTGGTAATGAGTGGTGGGATGCTGTGTGTGTTTGTGTATAGGCAAAAGTGAGGTGTGTACACTTTTAGAAGGACACCACAACATGCAGTTCTGACTTAAACAGAGCAATATTATATTTTAAATTAGGCAGTTCACGACTTTGCATGTCTACTGTGGCATTTCTTTTTCTTTTCTCCCTTTTATTTGTGTCTTTTCCTTCTGCTGCTGCCAATTTATTGGTTATTCATCCTGCATGTAGACAGTGGTATATGTACATAATACCTGGAACTAGGGCTGGATGCTAAAACGAAAGGCTGTATATTGTGATATAACTTTTCCTCGATAGAAATATGAGACAGATTTCATTCATCCATGTTTTGACAGACATAAGAACAGCCAATCATAGTTACCTAGCGCCGCACCGAACCAATCACGCCAGAGCCATGTCAAGTTAGGTTGACGCACACAGCACACGGTAATAATGTTTGGACTGCAGTGGGCGCTAATGAGTGTTCCCCCAGGAGAAAATTTGACCAAGGCCTGAACACATGGTCAGTCTGCAGAATCGATGTATCTTCTGCTCGATAAATAACGCCTGTGAAGTGGTGACGTATTTTTGACAGTAGAGTCACGTTGGTGACTCGTATTCGTGATGGAGAAAGCACAATCGTAAAATTGCATTTCCTGTTCGTAATTCTTGATGGCAAAACTTATTTATTCATATTCTGACGGATAAAATACACACAATACATTTTATATATGACTGAACTCATTCAGCAGTTAACAAATATTTATTTTTTGCACAACTATAGACTAACATGCACGCATTTCTATTTTGTGCACACATTTTGACATTTGTCTTACCCCATAGAGTTTGCTGTGTACTTCAATGAGCTAATCTACAAAAAATGTAACACTCACCATGACTCATCACCATCAACTGTGTATAATTAGTAGATAGAGGAATGTCATTTGTTGGGTTCTCAACTGCTGTTTTGAAGCCTGTAGTTTGTTATTTGGCTGTTGCCATGTTGGCTTTTTTTGGGACCAGAAGTGACCATATTTGGACAAAATGGGTGGAACCATAGGAGACTGAGTGGTCAGAGGTGAGATCATGCTAAATGCTACATTACCATTTGAATAAGATAGTATCAGGCACTGTATAACAAATTAATTTTACTGTCATGTTAATGTAATCTATTAACCATGACTAAAGTGGAGCTGTTAGAGAAAAGTGTCTTTTTTTTTTTTTTACCCTACAACACCAAATGTATTATATTTGATGTATGACTTTTCAAACCCTCTACATGATCAGTGTGATATTTTTTCTTGAAAAACCAGATGGATACAATTAGATACATGCAATACACAGATAATCCACCAGGGGGAGGAATTCATTCACCAGAGGCCTTTAGTAACACTACAAGACCGTCATTAATGGGGAAGGAGGAAGAACTGTGACCATTTAGAAAAGGAATTACCAATTTGTTAGACATGTTTGTGTTAGATTATGTTTTTGTTTGTTCAAAAATAATAATATTTGAGCATTGAGACCCAATGGATCAAATATGATACAAAATTGAAACTCATACATGGAAATTGATATTTGAAAAAAATGTTTTTTGGTTGTTCAGAAGGACCAATAAAGGCTCCAGTTTCAAAGAACTGGAATTTTCTGTCAGTGATTTAATGGTTCAGGCTTTACAGGGTTGAATCACTAAAAAATCTGAATGTCTGACTCAACAGACTAGTGAGACCAAGAATGACTCCTGGAAAAAATAACTGACTTAATATTTTTTCGACAGAAGTTGTAAGTCTATGGGGGCCAGGGCTTTTTGGAGCCAACTCCATAATCAAACCTCAGATACTTTCACCTTAGCTTAATTTAGGGGCCGACATCCTTCCCTTTGGTCATAGGTCAGATTAACATTTTAAGTTTGTGTTTACCAAAGACGTCTGACATAACGACTGGGAACTTTAAGGTGTGTGTCCGAGTTCATGTGATTCGGATTAGAGGTGGATGTTCAGTCCACACACAGGATACACATCCCCTCTGAAAGGCATTTTTCAGTTGTAATATGCTTTAAAAATAAAATGAAAGGATTAAAAACATAACCAATAATTCACAGCTTTCAGTTGAGATTCTAGAAATTTTCAGTTCCAATTAGATTTAGGTGTATATTTGGTTCTAGCCAGTGATTTTGCAGAGGGCCATGTTCACTCAATAGGCATTCAGTCCTCACAGCCTTTGGTCAGCGGCACTCGGGTATATCAATAGACAAAAACCAGGAACAGCAGCTGGCGAGGACTGGAAATCCAACTGAAAGTCACTGAGAGCACCGCCACTTTAGGCTTTTCATCAATAACAACACTCAGCAGAGACAATAAGAGACCAACAGACCATTGACAACACCAAACAGAGCCAGGCAGAGACCATTCTGCCTTTGGCACTCTTTTCCTTCTGAGGTCTCCCTGAGGACTTCCTATGAAGAGGTATGAATGTGCCTTGGCCAATTTAGAAACTGCAAACAGCTACATATCTTTCTTTAACTGTCAAAAGGCATAACAATCTGAGTGGGAGGATGTTCACAGACATTTGTGGATTTCATGGATTCACTTTAACATAACATTGCCTTACCAAAGATTTGAGTACACAGAAGAAGCTAAGCCTATTGCATTATATATTGTGAATGTTATGAATATTTTACATTTCACTTTTTTGAATTTCAGAAGACTTCATGCCAAAGGCCATATGGAATATCATATTACACTGTAAACAAAACATGATAAGAGGGTTATCTATGCATATTTGAGATAGTTTATTCTACCCCTCCCTTGAGTTGATGCTATTTTGCCACTACTGAGATATGCAGGGATATATTATTCATTCAGAAGCCAGTGTGGCCTTCATACGCCCTTTGCTGTGCAGAGCCACTCGAGTAATGTCTGTCCACAACAGCAGTGATGTGCTGGTGGTGTCACATTAGTCAAGGACACAGTGGGAGCAACCTCCACCTCCCATCTGCCATTCCTGCTCATAACACAATACTGGACTCATTGTACAGTACACTAAACAGAGATAAAGTATTTGCGGTATGTTGATCAGATAATGCTGTTGTTTGAAAAGAAAACATGTTTCTAGGTCTCCAAAGTCATGTTTTAATGATTTGGCTCATAGAGTGTTTTTCTTGAACATGTTACAAACAGCAAATCAATCCTGTCCAAAGTCAGGGCCGTGTCCCGAGATTTTACCTCTTTCCATGCAAATGAAATAAAATGCAGCATTTTATTTCATGATAGGTCATTGCTAGACAGTATGTTTTATTATTGCTCTAATTGGCGAAGTTATGATGAGTCCACCCAGTGATGGTTGGGTGGAGAGATGCTGACAGCAGCTTTTAATCACTGCCTTTACACAGCCTCCTGTTACAGAAAGTCACAAGTTGTTCAAAGGACAGCAGAGACTTTTTTTAATAGCTGCTTCATTTTTCACCTTCAGATGCTGTAATAGAAATAGCACTCCAGCTGTTTAGTGCTAAACTTGTATATAAGGAGTGATATTTTCCTTTTTTAAATGGAATTACATTTTAAAACATTTCCCTGTGGTCTCCATAAACTGTAAATGATCTGCTTGGGTCTGAATTCTTCATTCATTCAACTCCACAGCTCCATC
>JAPQRP010000024.1:7000613-7011241 GCA_037367295.1 Apogon hyalosoma
TTTGGGAATCAAACTAATTATTCAAGGCAGAGTGTTTCACAAAAATGACCACTGTTGCAAAATCATTCGCAATTTATATGTGTTTAACTGGGCAGGTTCTGCATGTAACATGAGTGGACATGATGGGCTACACACAAAACATGGAATGAGACTGAGATTCATGAAAAACCCCCACGTGTGGATTAGAAAAACCACTAGGATCGACACATTTAACACAATGTCTTTATTTATAGTCTATATAAGACCGTTTACAGCCATTTTTTTTTTTTTTCCAGATCTAATGCACTGACACCTAGGAGGTTTTTAATGTCCCAATTTTGGTCCTATTTTTGGACCCAATATTTTACTAAAAATTCATTAATTTTGGGATGGCTCAGAGCAAGAGTAGCCTATAATTGTTTTGCATTTGTCTGAGATCATTATTAGGTACAGTCTGGGGGAAAATATATCTACATTTCTCTTTTATGATTGGGTCTAAAAGGCTGGAAAAGTGACAGATACCAAAATGAACCCAGTGTTCATAGAAGCACCCACATGGATTGATAGGTTGGATGGATCAGAAGTTATTAAACATGTTATACTGGTAGATGACTTTGGGTACCAGTGGTTGTTTGGGTGTTTATGGGTTAAAATTAGGGCTGTCAAACAATTAAAATTTTTAATCAGATTAATCACAGAGTTGCTGTGGATTAATTTTGATTAATCACAATTAAATATAATTTATTTTTAATCTATATTAACTGTGCTTCATTCAACAGACTCAAGAAAGAAGGGACTATAGATGCACTTAACGTGTTCATTAAACACCTTCAACTCGAAACAAAACGACTGTAACCAGCTGTTTCGTCTTGGGGGTTTTTTCACTCATATTTCCATCCAGAGGCCGACCTGCTGTTTATGCTCTTCCATCTTTATGGGTTAGTTCTGCTGCCTCTCATTACTGGATCAACTGACCATTTGTTCCTGCGCGACAGTAACTGTACTTGGACAAACTGACCCAAATGCAGAGATGTTCAGAGTCATTCTGAGCTGCAGATTGATCAATTGCGTTAGAATTTTTAATCAGATTAATCATGATGATGGATTAATCTGCGTTAATGCGTTAATTTTGACAGCCCTAGTTAAGATCTATTAAATGGAACATTCCTGAAATCACATTTATTCATTTTTCAACACCTGTTCATACACTGATAATAGGACTGACAGTACTGACACTAAAAGCGCACCCACTTCACCTCAAATAACACTGAAGTGGCGACTGAAACTTTACCAAATGTGTATTTTAAGAGTCAAGGAAGTGATTTTGTTAACATATGCTACCTGTTTGTGTACCTGTCATGGAATTATTCATTACGGTAGATATAATGTGAGGGTTCAAGGGTCTGGTGTCTTTAACTGTCTAATTTATGATGGTCTGTCCTCTGCGTATTTATGTCACAGGAGAGTCCACAGTCACTCTTACTTTTGGTTCACTTTATCGTCCTGTAGGGAAATTTGGGCTCTGCATTTGACCCATTCTAGCACCTCTGAAGCACCTGGGGACCAACTCTAGACCTATACCAGTACTTTGGTCACCTTCGCTGTGACAGGGGAATTAACCTAGCGCACATGTTTTCCGTCACCGGGAGGCCCTGCTCTGACCAGGAAACAAACTGTCATGCTGTGAGATGACCCACCTTTGTGGCTGTCTTATAGGGGAAAATGTATGATTCATAATAACTAAGGGTTACGTCTTGATGTACAATTACTGTTGTAGTTTTGGGTTAAAGTTAAGCCAGGCGGTTTGGGTCACCCACATAGGAAATGACTGCCAGTCAATGTAACATGCCATAAACACAGACAGATCCAACACCCAACATAAAATACTGTGTAAAAGTCTTAGGCAGCCTTTAGCTTTGCTATTTAGCAATGAAGGTCTCCAATGGGCATGTGTCTTTATTTCTCACAATAAATATGCATGAAATATGTGCACAGTAGAGCTGCACAATATATCGTTTGAGCATTGTCATCACGATGTACATGTGCACAATAGTCACATCGCAGGTCCTGCGATGTAGGGGGCAAATTAACTCAAAAAGTTCTCATCTAATTTCAACCTGGGTACCTGACACACACTGCGCACAGCCATCCACCAATCACAACTGTTCTTAATCAGTTTGCCGAAGCAGAACACGCCCCTGCACATGAGTGAGTCGCTGGTAACATCGAAAAATGAGCAAAGAACAAGAGCAAATCACAGAAAACAAAGGTTTGGTGCCAAAAAGAAAAGCAACGTCAGTTATCTGGAATTATTTCAGCTACAGAAGAATGAAACAGAAACACGTGTTCTGTGTCGACACAACGAGAGGAAACAACTAATTTGTTTGAGCATTTCCGTTGGCATCACACAGCTATTATATCGTCCTGAGGATTTTTTTCATATCACAATATATATCACAGGGTTAAAAAAAATTGCAATGTCAGTTTTTTTCCAATATTGTGCAGCCCTAGAACACAGTACTGCAACATACACATAAAATATATATATATATATATATATATACACACATTAGAAATAAACCGTTTCTAGCTAAAGTTAGTATTTAATGTGACCTTCAATTTGAATTCATCATCTCCAACTCTCTTGTCTCAATATTTTCTTAAATAATTTTGTGTTATATTACACCTTCTAAATGTGGCAGAGGTGTCCATAAGTTTTTATCTTTTTCTTTGTTCAGATTATCCCATATAGCTTCTACAATATTCAGATTTTTTCTGAAATACATTTTTGTTTTTATTGCTGTTTATATATTTGCTGTATATTCCTTTCGTAAGTATATTAGCTACTACAATGAGTCAGAAATGTATATGTGGTCATATGCACACATATGACCCAACATAGCGTGGTGATTTTTTTCTTTTCTTTATCTAAGAAAACAAAAACTTCACATTTAAGAGTAAAGTGTCCAGATTTATTGTAAAGTGTTTATGATCCATTTTATTAGATTAAAATGCCTGGTTTAAACCATCACCACTGACTTTCTAGCAGGTGCGGCGAGCTTGAATTCCTGCCATCAGTGGTTTTCTTTGATACTGACATTGTACTTATTTGATGTTGTATCATTTCAGGCTGGGACTCTTGCTTTTACCGCACAACAGAAAAGCACATGTCAGTTTGATGTACCAGTGAGATTACTTATTACATATACACATTAAAGTTACAAAGCTTGTTCAGGGTCAGAGTGGAGGAAATGCTCAGATTATGTGTAAATACTGGCCAGATTTCAGAACTTAGACACCTCAGTGAAAGTTTAGGCCCATTTGCCATATCAAACCCATGTGTGAAAAAGCAGTGTGGATACTTTTCTGTGGCCTTGGATTCTCTTATCAGAAATCAAACAAGCGGTATTTGGGCAGTGGGATGTAAATGTGACAGAAAAATAGATAAGCCTGAAGGAAAGCACCTCTGTCTATGTGTTAATTATGTGACAGTCCCAAAGGAAGATAAATAGAGTGTAATACAGTACAGAAGTAAACATTTGGGAGGCGTGTCAATGCTATCAAATGACTAATTGTGTAGTTGTGCACCAGGGCCTTGAATGTGTACAGACGATTGCGTGAGTGCAAATTTCCATGTGTGGTAGAAGGGAGAGGGTTCCCTTTGATAATAACGTCTTTGTGACAGCTTCAGGCTATCCATGTAGGGATTGTTAATGTCTGTTGAAAGTGTTGGACTCTGACTAAGGAGAAAAAAATCTGATACAGTGAGTCCATGGAGTTCCCTTAAAAGAGAAGGGGGGAGGCTTGGACATCCGGCAAGTGAGACAGAAACAGTGTCCTAACTCAACATGCAAATTACTTGGTCAGAGGTCCCTTAGTTCCCCCTTACCCTCTCCCCTCAGCTCTCTCCCTTTTCTCTTTTGCACAGAATACAGAGGCAGTGTGAAATCCATCCTGGGAGGGGCTATTGTACTCTGGGAAGCAACCGTCAAACTAGTATGGTTAAGGCCAGGGCTGGGCCAGGGGATCTCTTATAATAGCCTCAGGCTGAAGAACTGTGTACTGCTGCTGAAAAGCAGCCAACCAGCAAGTCAGGGTTTTGGATCTACAGCGAGCCACCAATTTCTCCCTCATCCTTTCTGGTGTCTGTCTGAGGAGCTGCTTCTATCATAACAAGGCCTCATGCTCTGTAGCTCTGCTGGCTCTGCAGACTCTCTGAGGCAGGCTCAGGTTTAATCGTCCATGATGGTGTATACTCTGCCAAAGGCCCACACGGGTATCTGCCATTCCCATCTTTTCCTCTCCTCCTCTCCCTTCCCTTGTCTTCACAGCTGCCCCTAGTAGTCGGTCTGAGAGACAGAGAGGCACAAACCAGCACACTCAGCCTCAGCCCCACTTCATCAATGCCCCCCTTGGACTAAACTGCTGTCACTGCAACATGCTAACCATGCTGGAAATGAGGAGGGAGAAAGAGGGGGGACACGAGAAAGGAAAAAACAAGGATTAGTGTCTAAAGGACAACAAATGTGTGTGCCTCTCACCTCCTCGTCCTCAGTGTGTCCTCCGAGAAGCTTCAGGCACTCCCTGGTGACCCTTTAATCCTGGTAACCTCCCATAAACCCTGTTTTTACCACAGTGCCGGCTCCAGCACACTCATCTTCATAGTCTCCTGCGAGGGCAGCTAGTGTCTGAACACAGACTGGAATTCTCCTGCTGTTTACTTTCCCACAACTTCTCTGTTGCACCGTGTGCTCTAGCTGCTCTAGCTGAGGGAGCCCTCTGCTCCCGCCCCTTTCTCTTTGCCACTCTGGGTTTTCTACTTCTGTTCCTCCCTCTGTGTCCCTTCTCTGTCCCTCTCTTTTTCAGATGGGTCCTTCCCCCACAGCTCCTCCAGTCTCTTTTCTGTCCTTTCTTTGGTTTACTCCCTCCTCCTACTCTCCAGACCCCTGCTGTTGCCCAGACAGCGGCACAGAGCAGGGTGCGGGTTCTCAGACGCAGCTGACCAATGACAGAGTGACAAAGTCAAGCATTCAGCCAATAGAAAGCCTAGAGGGCAGTTTTTGCACCAATCAAAGAAGACATTTAAAACAAGTAGGTGGGACTAAAGGAATTAGGGGCAATACTGTCTCAACAGTACTTCCGTGTGGGACAGGAGTTGTCTGCTCGCATTGAACCTCAGTCAGTCGAATTTGTCGCTAATGGCTGAGATTTGAAAAGAAGAGGAGGGGGAGGAAGAGGGACCCTTTGCTGCTCTGCCACAGTTTTTTTCTTTTTTTTTCTAACCTTTATTTAATCAGCAAGTGTCTTTATGTACATTATCTGTCCTGGCTATTATTTGTCAGTATAAGAGATATTTACTAAATGGTAAAAAAACAAGTTTTGTAGAGTCTATTATCAGAAATACAATATAATATTCATAATGACTTAAGTATTATGTATTTGTTCTGTATTTTTTTGTATTTAGAATGTGGTGTTCACCAGTCACAGAATCCTGTTTAACAAACCAATCCAATCCAACTTTATTTGTAAAGCACTATAAAACAACCACAGTGGACTGAAGTGCTGTACAGAAGAATAAATAAAACCAAAATAAAAGAATAAAATACAACAACAAACATCCTCTTACTCTTTTTTTTTCTGTTTTATAGAAAGTGGCATTCAGTGTTTATGTGCATTGCTGTTGCCTACTATGTTTTATGTGGTTCATAGTTGATATACCTCACATAATATACTTAATCCATTAAAATGCTCAGATTGCATGAAATAAACACTAGAGACTTTCATGTTTATTATAGGTTCTGTCGGTGAGTGTGCAGAGATTTTCAGTATTTTGCCATCTGCATTCAGTTCAATTCAGTTTTATTTATGTGCACATTTCACACACAAGGCAGACTCAATGTGCTTCACAACAGGTATATAACAAAAAAAAAACAATCATAAAACGAGAGTGCAAATACAAGTCAACAATCATATGTACACACACTTAAACTCGCACATGTGCACATACCCACACAAGCACACATGCACACACACAACTCAACAGAACGCTGTCAAAAAAAGGTACGTTTTTAACCAGCTTTTTTAAAATGGCTACTGATGTGGCAAGTCTAATTGTATCAGGCAGGGTGTTCTATCTGCATGTCTTAAATGTCTCTGAATATCACACGCTGAACTTTTAACATCTATAGGCTCATAAAACACATAAAACCTATTTTATACCTCAAATTAAAGAATCCCAAGGCTTATTCCCTGTACTGTTCCATGGATGCTGATTCACTGTTGTTATAAATCCCCTGCATGATCAGGAGAACTAGCATAATTATTACATTTATGTTTCATAATATGACTATTTTAATTTATTGAAACACTTTAGTTTATCTACAAATTTTCAGTGGTGGTGCAAAATGCCTTGGCCCTAATATATTGTACTTTAATATTAAGACTAAAAGCTCTAATTATGCTGAAGAATTGCTCCCATTGTTGTAGTTTTATGTATTATGTATCGTGGTATTATGTGGTAATATAATGAAAGTATGTTCTTGCAGAAGGTCAAAAAATGAGCTCTTGTTTTTGTTTACTACAGTACTTTGTAATCTTTAATAGTGCATTACACTGACAAAAAAGATGTTACATAAAATCTGTAAAATCCTCTTAATAGCTGGAGTCAACTGAGGTACTTTGTACTTTGGTATATTGTAATAATAAAGTTTTTATGTACATTGTGCATGCCTGCTGCCTGTGAATGGCTTGTTGTAGCTATCATGTGCCCAGTCAATGTTTCTATTTCTGCCTCTAATCACATTTACAGAGTGCTTCTGCCGATAAACACAAGGTAATGTGGTGTAAGGTCAGTTATTTATATTGTCATTCCTTTGCAAACTGAATACAAAAGCAAGCCACACAAGACTACTGTTGTCCAGAAGATTTATTAAAACACATTGAACAAATACACAGAATACAAATAAAAAGATGACTATTCACTTTTTCATTCGGTCGCTATACAGCACAAATATCAGAACCATAACACTGCTTGGAGCTCATTGTCTGTAAATGCTAAATACACTACCGCTTCCCCAAAGTGAACCGTCATATCAAACGCTTCACATGCTGTGCATTTACTGCAACAAAGGTGCCTTTACCAGGGTCTTTTGGTAGCTTTAGAAGCCACGTTAATAAGCATATACATACATTGTTAACATATTTATAATATTAGACTGAAGCCTTTTTTTCTAACAGACATTACATTCATACTGACTTCAGTTTGATTGCATTTCATTTAAGTATTGTGTTGATGTTATCTCATTGTCATCACTCCAGAGGGAAAAAGACATGACTTTTGACTGATGGGCACATACAGTGCACACTGCAGTTCTATGGCAACATCATCCAGCAGACATTCATCTTTTTCAGCTTGATACGTAAATCTATATGAGATGGACTTATCTCTGAAAAGTCTTTCAAGTATTTACATGTTTCTGAGGTTCTATCTGTCAAGCAACCTATTACATGTCATGGTCAAGTAGCTGATGGCGCCGACAGAAACACAAGAACAAATCATCACTGATAAACACTAACAAATAATAGGCCAAAAATTGATAGGATGCAGTTCAAGATTCATCGCATTTTAAAACGATGATGTTTTGATGCTGAATTTTAGTTCTTAGTTAAAGCGTGTAGTCTTAGTAATGACGGGTGAGGAGGCTGCAGTGACACACTGTAGGTAAGAGAAAGGGGTCAAGAGCAGAGCACCTCAGGACAATCATTTCAATTGGCAAAAGGAGAGTAAGAAAATACAGTCATCAACTCAGTGCAACACCACCTCTGGAGTTTAGATTCCAACACAATCATTTCAACAATGTCAAATAAGTGCTGTGGCAAATGGCATTAATGATCCAAACAGGCAATGCCCCTGGTCTTTGGAAAAGAAAAAAAAAAAAAGACATTTGCACTTTTAGTCCAAACATTTGAGCGGTGCTGTCAAAACAATGGAAGTAAAATAACCTTGAATTCATAAAAAAGATCATTTTATTTAGTGGAGAGTCTCTTAAGCACGAAATAGTAGAAGATGAAATGGACAAGATATGTAGCTGTATGCACCTGTCTTCACACCAGGTAAAGCAACAATATACTGTACACTCTTCAAACAACCAAAACATAACTGAGAAAGCGAAGACATTATTATTAAAGAGTACTGTTGTGCAACATTGGTCCTTAAAAAAAAATGAAAGACAGAGAATTTTTCTTTTTTTTTTTTGATTTAGACTGTGATACTACCAATTACAGTCTCAACCTCTGGAGGAAATGCACTGCATCAAAGACCAAACCATGCTGGATCTTCTCCAGGTTTGGGAAAAGTGCCTTTAATGGCAAAATACATCTAATTTTACCTTAATGTAAAAATAAGCAATGGAAAGCTAATTTTGCGACAAGTACTAGACTAAAGGTGACGTCGCGCCAGAAGCACATATGCTCTTAATCAATACTAACAACGAAAGGGAACTGGGAAAGTCCCTGGGATGTAAGAGGAAAAAAAGCCCTCCTAGACTAGCCACTCAGGACTCTGTTCTCAGTTAGGCCTGAACATTAAAGCCCTGTGTGTGGATGGCGACCAGATGAGTTCCTGTTTATAGTGCAGTCCTACTGGTCATGGCCCCAGGGTTAAGCTCTAAAGCCACTACTAACATTCAAATATAGAAAGAATCACAAATATTGTACCATACACAGAGATACTCAGTCTTCTCTGAAATGTGTTAAAAATCTTTTCTTTTTTTTAACCATTCCCTGTTTCTTCTGCCCTGCTGCATCTTCACGTACAATAACCAGGCCGGGATTCTGATTTCATTTATGTATGTGTACATATTTTCACTATGATTAGACATATGTGAGGTAAAATAAACAGCAGTCTCTGAGTATATACAGTACAAGAAGCCAACCCATGCAGGTTACTGGTACTGCAGTCGTGTATCTGCAGGTGTGGCAGAGATTATTTTCTCCAAATTACCAGTGGGTGGCAGTCTTTAGAGGATTCAGACAGACTGTGTCCAGCTACTGCATTGATGATTATAGTTTTTGATGCTTTTAAATCAACACATTATCCACTGGTTACTACATAAATGACAAAAACACATATTCATTTAAAGTAACGATGTTGGCCCTCAGAAAAACAATCTCGTACCAAACTATGACTTTAGACGTCCTCATCTCTTATCATCTTCACAGGGAATAAGCTCCACTGGGGCACAGTCACAGTGTACAGTGAATAGGCAGATGAATAAAAGCAATAGGCTGCAGAATGAAAAAGTTGAGGCTGGCACAAATAAATCACACATTCCAAGATTTAATTTAGCCCCAGTCAAGAGCCTCAGAAACTCACTGCCAACTTGCATGAGTTTTGCCTTTTAGTGAGGCTGAAAAAAAAAAAACCTCAAAAAAATCGTCCCATAAATGCTGCTCCGATTTCCCTCCTAATCCACAGCTCTCCAGCACAAGTTAGCAAAAGCAAATATCTATTGAAATACTTCCATACGATCCTTAAAAGACAAAAGTGCAATTGTTAAGATAGATACATCTGCATTGATCAAAAAGTTAATTGCCTCATCCAGAGACAGAGCGCAGGTTTTTTTTTTTTTTTTTTTTAAGTCAAGGTTGGCTGTCAAGAAGGAGCAGGAGAAAGAGGAGGATGTGGCGGAGGAAGCTGTCATCTGTGCAGATTCCATCCCTGGGTGCCTGATCTCAGATCAGTTTTAAAAAGCTGGTCTAGTCCTCGATACAGATGACATCACTGGGTTTGCCTGACTTGAGGTCAGGCGTGGCCACATCTCTCAAGGAGTCAATTGACTTCTTGTCCAGATGGCTTGCAGGGAGAGGAGGTCCATTTGAGGACACTAAAATGAAGACAAATGATAGCGATCATTATAATAATAATTTTAAAAATCTATGTGTAATTGTTCTCATCATTGCAGTAATTTACAAATGGGTCCGATCAAGTGAAAGTGAACATCAACGTGAAAAAGTACATTTGCACACATCATTTATCAAGTGGGCTCATTTTTTAACTGAAGATCTCTTTTCTATGGAACTGTTATCCTTTTTAAAATACCACTTACACAGTACAGGAGAAGTTCTTCTGCTAGGCTGCATTAAATTAACAAGAAGACATGCAAAGGACTGTCTATTACTTTGAGAAATTAAAATTCTAAATGATGAAGTTTGTGAATTCATACACTCGTCACATTTAAAAAGATTATCTGTGAACTGTTACAGACAAATTACTCTTTATTTGTAATTTACCTGTATCAGTATGGACCACCACAAGTTGTAAATAACAGGGTTAATATTAAACACAGAGTTGTAATTATATCTGGCTTGTTGTTTTAAAAAATACGTCAACGTTGGACACCCTTCACCTAGAGAGGATTAGATACACACTTAACGACAAACTGGGAGAATTTGAAAAAAAATTTGGAAACTAGTGATGTCATATGTGGAAGGGCCGGAGAGTTAAGATCCACTACATAAGCAGTAGTCCACAATGTAGCACTACACCGATTTATTTCAGTGGCTCTGGGTGTGAGGAAGGGGGTGGGGGGTGGGGGGGTAAGATGTCAAATTGTGTTTTTTTGTTTTTCTGCCCCCTTCTGTTTTTTTTT
>JAPQRP010000024.1:7074279-7095131 GCA_037367295.1 Apogon hyalosoma
TAATGGTACTAATGTAAGGAATGATGTTAAAGGGGTCATGTGGATGTGGACAGGGGTCTGGATCAGCACGCATGTTGTCCTAATGTTCTAAAATACATATTCCTAGCACCTTACATGCATTTTTCTTGTATTTTTATATTGATACTTCTTGGATTTTTTTTTTTTTTTTTTTTGCTGGGCACTCATGGGTAAGGAACCAAATATGGTAATGTCATTAACCTTGATTTTCTACATAACAACAAAAAATGTTGAAAAATTTGACAAAAGTAATAAAGCTTTGTTATGTCCTCTAATAACACACTAAGGTTGACATTTTGAATTTCAGAGTATTTCCATGAGTGCCCTATAAAGGGTTAAGGTGAAAAATGGACAGCCATGAATCTGGTAAAATGGGTTAGTCTGGTAAAGGATTAGGTCGTGTTTCAACTCAGTATCAGTTGTTTTATTGACAAATCCATTTGGTGTGTAGACTCTGGTGCTGAAGCAACTATTCCATTGATCAATTTGCCCAAAGACATAAATTGTACAAAAACAACTGTGATAATCTGTTAGTGATTTATACCACTGATCAAGTGAAAGTATCAAAAACTAGACTGCATATATTTTTGAAAATCTCACATTTGGTTCTGGTAATTGTCAGTGATCTCTCATTTCTTCCTTTTTTTCAGTGATAGTCAAGTGTTTAGAGCAGGGGTCTCAAACGTGCGGCCCACCAAAGGTTCCAATCCGACCAATGGGATGAATTCACAAAGTGCAAAAATTTCACAGTCGAGGCTGTGGAACTCATTTTAGTTCAGGTTCCACACACAGACCAATATGATCTACAGGAAAATAACAGTATAATAACTTACAAAAAATAATGACTCCATATTTTCTTCTTGGTTTGATGTGAAAAAAATACTATTACATTATGCCGATAAATAATAACCAAATTTTTGTCTTTGTTTTAGTGCAAAAAATAACATTAAATTATGAAAATATTTACATTTAGAAACTATCCTGTAACAATAAAAGGTGAATAACCTGAACAAATATGAACAACCTCAAATGTCTAAAGAAAATTAAGCACAGTTTTAACAATTTTCTGTCTGTTACGAAGTGTTTAGTGTCTTTGTGGATCTGATCCATAATGCACATGGAGAAATGATTAGCTGAGGCAGAATATTATTAAAATTGCACTTATTTTTCTTAGGAAATTTCAGTTTTTTCAGGTTATTCACATCTTTTTTTTTCTTTGGATAGTTTATAGAAGTAAGTATTTGCATAATTTAATGGGGTTTTTTGCACTAAAACCAAGACAAAAATTTGGAGTTGTCATTATTTATAGGTTATTATGCTATTATTTTACTGGTCTGACCCACTGGGGATCAAATCAAGCTGAACGTGGCCCCTGATAGAAAGTGAGTTTGAGACCCCTGGTTTAGGGTGACAGCCATAGCAGCAACAATACTCTGAGCACTGAGTTCCTGGTTCAATTCCCAACTGGCTCATTTTCTGCATATCATCCCCCATCTCTCTCTCTCTCTCTCTCTCTCTCCAATGTATAAAATGATTATTAAATGTCAGACCGACAGAAGCACTTGTTAAATAAACCTTATAACCACACATCATTGAGTGTGGATCAACTTTAGCCGTCAAAACACAAATAGATGGAGTGTCTGCCCTGCCGCTAAATGGGAACTCCCTGGAGGACCACTGAGGTATACTGAGCATATCTTCAGCCTTTAATGCTCGCTGGAGCTAAAACGACCTGCTGCTGGTTGTCAGCTGTACTGTCTCATGGCTGCTGTGTACAAACGTGCTGACTGCTGAGCACAGCAGACTTCAATGATGCCACAGTGGGTCACACAAGAGTAAGTAAGGAAGAGAGACAGTCCCAAACAATACATCACTACAAAAAAAAGACACAAACAAATCCACACAGGATGCGACTGCTCAGTAAAGGTCGATCTTGTCCTGTGTTTTCCCTCAGTGTCTCGGGCTGTCTTTCCGTCTCTTTCAGTCTAACTATATGTCTCCGTCACTCTCTCTGCGTCTCACGCAGACAGACTGGAGGGCATGAAATATGCAGCGCATGTATCAGAGTCAATCAGCCAACACTAGCCCTGCAGTCTACCACTCCCCTGGGTAGTCGGAGTGAGAGATTGGGGAGGAGGGATTCCTGTGTAGTAGACACACAAACCTCACCAGCCACTTATCCTCTATTTAGCACAGCTAGCAGGAGGTACCCCACATACACACACACACACACACACACACACACACACACACACACATACAGTACGCACAAAATTAGGGACTTCAAAGCTTTAATCAATGACACTGACAGGCTCATTGTTCCCTCTGACCACAATGAACTGTCACCCCTCCTTTTGTGTTAACAGGGGGCAAGTTGTGCTTTATCTGTAGAGGGTTTTTTTTGCATCTATCTATCTATCTATCTATCTATCTATCTATCTACACCCAGCTGACACCCACATCTCTCTCTCCTCTGTCATCTTTCTAAATAAAGCTTTAACTTTAAGTATTCGGTATCTCAAACAGAGTCCTTTCATGTCTCAGACATATGTTAGCTGCCTGCCAGCCAAGTCACAATGGCAATATACGGAGCCTTACATCTCTGTTAGACGTGCAGACAATGACATGGCTCAGCTGCAAGTGAAGACAATCCAGATATCGCAAAGCAAACAGTCCATCACTCTGCGCCCCACATTTTCAGTTTCAGCTATGACTGACAGGTTGACCACACATCACTGATTAGATACACCAGATGTGTGTCGCTTGCTCGGCTTCCTGTTCAATAAATCACCCAGCATTGACAGTGGTGTAGGTACAAAGTTTGATGATATGAATTCAGTTTGCTTTGTGCAAAAGAGTAACCATTGCCACACGGTATTTGCAAATGGTCTTTCGGGATCGCATAGTATTCACAGGCAAACACAGTCTGCGTTGAACACCTTGAGCGGCTGATTATCTGCACCTTCCAACGGTAAATGCCCTAAGAAGCCTCGGAAGGACACAACATCAGGGAAACGATAATCTCTCATGGCATGGCGAGTGCACCAGACTGTGCCAGGTGTTTCGGGGGTCTCGGTCATGTGGCACAGGGAGCTCTGGCACCAGATCCTGCTAGAAAGAGGACTAAAGCTCCACTTGGCACACGGGCCTTGTGTATAGAATGAGCGGATGGCAGGCACTCCGTTCTGACCTTCCTGCAAGGGCTTGGCCACTGGACTGACCCATTAGAAGGGCGATTCACGAGCAGCTCCCAAGTGAGGAAGCTGGAGTTTACTGGAAAACACATTAGCCCTTTCTCTGTTGGCCCCCATGTGGAAATACCCACTTAATGTTGCCAAGCATTGCCTGCCACGAAAGAAGAAAGACAGAGCCAAGGTTTTTTTTTTTTTTCTGCTCATTGATTAAGTGCTCATAGCTCAGGGCTCAAACGCCTTGAGACAAATACATCAATAGACTATTATTAGGAAATCTAATCATCAAAGTGATGGAAGGATAAGGCTCAAATAGCACCATTAACATCATATCTATCATAGGGAACATTTTGAACAAGATAGTGTGTGGAATGTAGGAGAAAAATAAAACAGACTGGAATGCAGTACCACTGATCTGCAAATACACATAAGAAGCATCTTTCATGCGTTGCCTTCATGCACGCGCAGCAGGAAAAAATGGTGTCAACTTTCACAGTGAGAAATCCAAAAATAGCCCCCCTCTCCAATTGGGGATAACATTTGTAGGCACACAAAAGCCCATGATAATCTTTCAATTTTAGGGAAGAACAAAACAATTAAAAGAGAAAACACAATGGAACAATCTGTGACAGTGTAAGCACTCCAAGGGAAACAAAGGGAATTAGGACACTTTATGTGCCACAACAAATAAAGGCTGTGATATGATAGCTTTTGGGGGTCTGAAGTCCCTCTGGGAAAGGCTTCTTCACTGTTGCATTTTAATTGCATGGAAGCATCTTGACGCTGTGAAATGTCTGACCTGGATTCCTGACCTTATCTGTCACTTTGATGCCTGTTGACAGAGGTTGTAAACTCGGTTTCCTGTACCAGCAGCATAATTGGATTCATGACACTTTATCACGGCCAATGATATCATGTGAAAAGATAAGGAAAAAAACAGAGAAAACATTGTCATCATGAATATTGAAAATTATTAATAAGAGTCTTAATGAGTGTGCAATGATGTGTGTTATGTTGGTTTCAAAAAGGTAGGTCATCTGAGTTTCAGCGTCTTTGATACGTCTAGCTAATAACACTAAAGAACACTATGCGTCAGTTTTTATTTTTATCATTCTGACTTCAAATTACTTACAGATCTTGAATCACCCACTGTTATCAATTGCACCTTTCCCTCCTCATACATGTTTCACCATCTGCTGGGTTATTGGGGACACACACCAGCACTTGTTTTCTCCCTCAGGCTATGGCTGGCAGTCAAAGATGATGCCTCAACTGCTCAACACTCTTCTCTCTTTTCTCGCCCCTAATTCTCTCTGTCTGTCTTTTTTTTCTCTCTCTCTCTCTCTCTCCCTTCTGTACACCTTCAAATGCACGCCTGGTGGTGTTATCAGAAATGCTGTGTACAAAGAAATCATATTCAAATCAGACAGATTGCCGAAGATCTTGCGGGAACGAAGAAACAAACAATTTTCATATATTTTGGAGTTGCCCAGCTGTGATCCCATTTCGGTCACAAATTTCACAGCATTATTTAAACTGTCTTTTCAACAACAACAAAAAAGAAAAAAAAACAAGGAAAAAAAAGCACTTTGAGCCTCAAGTACCTGCTTGATTTGGAGGAATGTGTGTAGAGGAAGAATAGATGTCTGTTAAGAATACTATTTATGGAAAGTGAAAAGTCCTTAACTAAGAAAGGGCTGAATAAAAAACACCTAGTGTAGATGAATTGATTGATCTGGTGAGTGGTATCGCTTTTAATTTAGGAACACAAAAAGACGCATTTTGTTAACATTTGGGCAAAATGGATTCAGAAGAGACTTTCTGTAAACATTCCTACGTATGAATTAATAAACCTAAGCTGCTTCTGTGTGAGTAAATCCACCCCCCCACCCTCATCCTCTTTTCTTTGTTTATGCTGAATGGTCGGTTACTTCATACGTCAACTTATGTGTTGTTTATGCGTTTCTTTTTTGTTTATTAAGCCATTAAAAAGGTAATAAGAGGACAAAGAAGTGTACAATATTTGGAGTAATCAGTCCATGTGTGGGCAGAGGCAGTTTCTAAAACCCTGTGAAAATACATTTCGTATAAGCTTGGAAATCAACCCTGTTGCTACAAAATGTACCACATTCAAGACCTTTAAAGCACAACTGCAATGTGAGCATAAATACAGTTTTACCATGGCAACCCTGCTGCGTGACAGGTATTAATTTGAATCTCCTTCTCAGGGTATCTATTCAGCTCACTTGTTCTCAAAGCCCAAAATACATTCATTTTAAGCTATAAATGACTATTTTCATCCATTTATTATATGTAGAGCATCATAATTCTGCAGCAGCCAAGGAGAGAAAGAACTAAAGCACTAGAGAGAGAGAGAGAGAGAGAGAAAGAAAGAAAAAAAAAGCATTTGATTTGAACAGTCTCACTCTTTTCATACTGTATGGCCATGAAACTTTTCACTAACATGTGTAACAGTGGAAGCTTATATCTTGCCCTTGAAAACGAACCATCTGCCTTTCAGAGCATCTGGAAAAGAATAAATGCTGCAAATGTATTATCCTCGCTTATGGCACATACTGCTGCTGTAGACTATGTAATGAATTAATGAATAACTATGTCAGAATAATTAAAACAGAAGTGGACTAAACACTTTTTTTTTTTTTTTTTAACAATTCTTCACCAAAAACTGCAAACTCCGTAACACTGGGTGAGGCGTGTCATAGCAGAATCAAAACTAAACTCCAGGCTCTTTCCTCTCGTGGGGTACAGGTCAGAGATAGAGAGGGGGGGGGTGAAAGGTCAAAGTAAATCAGAAGTGGTTGGTCTGTTCGTGGAAGTTTCCATCACATGAGGATGAAAAGGAGCAGGAGACACTTCATCCACAGACACAGCATGTGGAGGAGCTTGAGCCCTATCTCTGACCTCACATCTCTGTTTCTCCATTGTTCCTTTAATGTGAAATTCTTTGTTTCTCCTTTCAGCAGTAATCCTGATAGACTTTCCCAGGCGGACGAAAGACTGCTGATCTGGAAAATATGCCACAGCCCGTAATCTGGCAACTAGTTTAGGTAGAGGTCACCAGTCTTAACAGTACTACCTGTGTAGTCATTATTTAGCATTGAAAAAAAAAAAAAAAGAGAGAGATAGAAAACAATGACATGTACACCACAGCTGGTTCATTTCCAGAGTGGCTGACAGATTTTCCAGCCACATGCACAGATTTGCTTCAAACAAGCAAATCAGTGCATGTGAACTGATTAAGCAGCTTCTGAAGAATGTGGGTTACAGTTTATCCCAGTGAGTGCACCACCTTCTGCAGAGGGGCTACTGGTGACCCGAGGGTCCAAAGTGTGGCTCAAGACAAAACACTTGACAAACGCATCTCACTCTAGCCTACACGTGGCTTTCACACCTCTGCGGCCAAGTTAGAAGAGCCTGAGCCTCCTGATCACAAGAGGAAACAGCAGCGCATCATCACCGAAATGAACACGGATGCTGTCACAGAAGCCCGTTTCTCACTTAAAAGCATATGCACACATCTAATGAGAATGGCGACATACATCCCAGAATACACTGCCACAGCAGGGCGAATTGTCACGATTCTAGACAGCTGTCTGAACCAAACTTGTTTTTGGACTTCTTCACAAGGTAAAGCCATTCACTTGCACACGCATGCAGCCTGGGAAGGAAAAAAAAAAAAAAAAAAAAAAAAACAACAGCGGTGAGAAAGCATGCAGCAATGTTTTCATCTTGCCCCAAATCGGGCTGTTAGGACAGCCGGAGGCAAAGACAAATATCCGTTCACACCTTTAAGACACTAGGTCGTGCAAAAAAAAAAAAAATAATAATGGCATGACTCTGCTTATTGCACCCCACCCCTCCTCCTTTCTGGTCTCAGGAACGCAGGACAAGCCCTTTTCCCCGCATTCAAGGCGTAGCGGCGCAAAATAATCTGAAGGACACCCCGCCTCCCCCCTTTCCCTCACCTGGCATATCGTCTTCAAAATCCATGTCGTCTTGTCCCTCGTCTTCATTACTCAGCGACCCCGGCATCTTTATCTCATAGCCCCCAAACCCCTTTTAGGCTGAGAATCTGAAAGTTAACCCTCCAGACGCCGCAGCCCTGCGTCTTTCTTCACCCAAAAGAAATATAGCTATTCGTCGCTCACTTATTATAATTTTTTTTTTATTTTTTATTTTTTTGCAGCGCATTTAACGCTTTCCCTCCGGGAATAATAATAATTAAAAAAAAAATAATCATTTAATTTTTTTTTCCACTGATCTCTATCCAGGTCTTCCAGTCTGAAAAATAAGAAAGACAAAAATGGAACACACATGCCCAGATTGTGACGTCTGGTCTGTTGCCATGACGATGCATCCCATAATTTCACCCACAACTAGTTAGTCGTGCTCTCCTAGTTACCACTTCAACTAGTTGGGTGCAGGGAAAAAAAATAAAACACACGTACACACCGTGCGCAAAGCCATGTGCCGCTAATAGGCGCATACGCTCCCGCGCCTGTCGCCTTTTGGAGGAACGGCAGAAGCGGTTGCACAAACTTCTTCCTTCTCGCACAGCTGCTGCACAAATCCACGTCCGTTTTCAACTATAAACTCAGACTGTGACAAATAAATCGACGATAGCAATAAACGCGGGCTTCACTTTTTGACTTTTTTTTTTTTGGTCTGATTTACTGTTTTAATTAACCGTTAAATCCCACTGGCGGATGTAAAGACTTAAAAGCTCTTTTTGTTCATTTTGCCAACTTCAGTTTCTCAAAACAAGAAGTAACCAACTCGAGACTGATGACTGCGTGCTGTGAGCAGTCCTGCCTGCCAGTGGTCTGACTGTTGTCAAGGTTACCACAGCTGTACCAGAGGATTCCCTGCAGAGTACACCACAGAGAGCACACGAGGCTGAACTTCCCTTAATGTACCAAAATACACAAATCAAGAGCAGGGAAGAGTCCTGACTGCATATGCAGCAGCTGCTTTACAAATGTCACCCACTGTAGGTTTATATTCAGCATCAACTTCTACTCCCAGCCCCTTATCCACTGACTTCATGCACTACTTCTACACTGAGTTGTGCACTGCAAAAAAAATCCAGATCTTACCGAGTGTATTTTTCTCACTTTTAGTCCAAATATCTCATCACACTTGATAATCACCTAAAGAGTAACTTTTCAGTGAGATATAAGAACTGATTTTTAGACATTAGATCTGGAAAACCTTACTTCAAGAAATCTTACCAAGATAATATTCCACTGGCAGATTTTTTTTTTTTGCTTGAATTCAGAAAGCAACAAAAAAAAAAAAAAATTGAACAAAAAATCTTGAAAAAAATATATACATTGAAAAAAATATATACATTATATATATATATATATATATATATAAAAGATACAAATTCCACCTAACTTATAGCAACAAAAGAACCCCCCCCATCTACACACAATACTTAAAGGTGTAAATTATTCTGCTAATGACTCTGAATTCCATTTAGCCCCTCAGTTTTAACATTATTAACACCACCTGTGCATTTCCGTCCAAAAACACTATAGTAACAAAGCATCACAACGTAAACACTTCTTCATAAACACCAAGTAAAGCATCCACTATAAGCAAATATAAGGTCTGGTGTTGCAAAAAATATTAACAGGAAATACAGAACAAAAAGACCAACACAGTCTTCCCATCTCTCCTTCTGAATCTTTATTAAAAGTGGTGTCATGTTTAATCTTCGTCCTCTTCCTCCTCGTCCTGGTTGATCTGGAAGTAGCGCAGTTCGTAGCTCTCCTTGGTGTTGGCCACCACCCGCAACCAGTCCCTGAGGTTGTTCTTTTTGAGGTACTTCTTGGTGAGATATTTCAGGTACCTGAAACACATAAGGTGGGGTGGACCATTTACATTTTTAGACTAGTAGTTGTTTTCACAGCTCATCTATATGCTGTGGAGAAGTGGTTGAACACAATAAAAACATGACATCCAACAGGTTAGATCAGTGTGAGTAACCTGCGATAGATGGCGCAAAATGTACCACAAGATAGAGTAATCCCCAGTAAGTCTATTCAATTTGAATGTTTTAATGTCATTAGCCTCTGCAGTGGCTAACAAAATGACCCATTATGTACGCATTATGCTGCGGCATAGGCAAAACCATTTTCTATACTCTATGTATGTGCTTATGTCAGTGGTTCCCAACCTTTAGAACTTTATTAAACCAACAAACCTAATATTAAACCAGGACTAAGAAGACATGACACGATTTTAGTAACACTGAACCAAACTTGTTTAACAACAGGACAATACCACAAGTGTGTGATTGTACCCTTGACTTTACACCCATGCCAGCACAGTTCAAATCAGTGGTTTCCAAGCTTTTTTGTCTGACCCCATTTTAACATCACACATTTCTGTCGACCCCAGACATTCAAAACAGACTTTTTTTTTGTTAAAATTAATGTATTTTTTGATTATCTAATAGTCTGCTATACTATGTTGCAAATAAATGTTAATTTTAGACACATTTAGTCTATATAACGTCTATTATTCTGGACGGAGGCAGTAAAGCCAGGTGTAGATTATTGCACAAAGGGAGAATTGGATTTTCCTTGGTCAGGATATGTACAGTCAGTCCAGCTTGGATTTACAAGGCTGACAATGAATTCTGAACAAACAAGAACTAAACTAGGAATTATGAAAGAGCTGCAGCATCTGAAACCCACCACGAGGAACATTTGAAACATAAACAGTACCACAGTGCTTCAGTTTCAGACTCACTGTTTGTCATGTCTGTTATGGATTGTGACTGTCTCTCTCAGCTTACCATATATATTTTTATTAGTAAGATTTTTTTCTTTTTTTAAATCGAGTACTAAATATTTCAGGCAACCACATTTGAATTCCAGGTGACCCCACGTGGGGTCCTGATCCCAAGGTTGAAAAACACTGGCTTAGGCTCAACTCCCACTGGTCTGAGAAACTTTACACTGTTTGCTGGCCCGTCTTTTCATCAATGAAGTACAGATGCAATGTTTGTGAAAGAGTGCTGTTTAAGTGGGCATCCTTTCCTAAGTTTGTCTTGTGACACAGAAGGCTCGACAGTGTGTTGTGGATTCTCAGTGGCACTTCTCTTGCCCTACACCCACCAGGCCATATTTGTGTCAAACCTAAATTTCCAAACTACACCTAGTAATCTTATGATTAATACTAAGGTTCGTTTTACAGATCTGTGTTCATTTGACTAAAATAGTAGAATATGCACATTTGTACCACTGACAAAACTAAGACAAGCTAATGTTAACAACTCCCACTGAGGTCTTCTGGTAATAGCCAGTGCTCCAATTAAAACTTGGTGTGTTACAGTCACCCTCTGGTGGCAGCTTTCAACCCTTCAGATAAATGACTGCTCTTATATGAGGCATTAATATCTTCAAAGAGCTGATCAACACCAGTTTTGTTGAGCTTTTTATCCACAGTGACCCATCACAACTGAGTGTACTTATTCTGTACATCATCGACGCAACTACTGGAAAAGTTTTTTGTAACACTGAAAGCTACTTTAGTTATATATTATACATCTGATTGCATAAAGTTAATCAAGATCTGACTTCCTTTATGTTTTTTACCCATTTCATGACTGCTTCAACATGACATCATGAACTGCGTACAGATAACACGCCAATTAAAAGTGGCGTGTTATCTGTACGCATTATAAGCTTTCCGCATGTATGTTCACGCAGCGTAAAATACCACGCAATTAGCGGTTAGGGTTAGTGGTTACAGATATGTAAACGGGAGATCTTGGTGTACACTGACACACAATCAAATGGCGTTGAATAACACACGAAAGGATGAAAATGCGTACGTATAGGACGCCAAATGTCATGAGAACTGGTGTGACATACAACGTGTTTTCATTAGATCAGTCTGACTGCTTAAACCATGGCTGGGAAACATATCAAAATCATGGTTTTACTTTTTGAAAATTATGAAAAAAAGCCAAAGTCGCAAAATTAACATTCTTCCCATAAAGACTTTTACTGCTCAACAAAAAATTAAATATACAGCCCAATTAATTCTTGTTTTATTTTAAATGTGAATGTGTTTTCTCAGTCATATATGGAATATTGATTTAGCTGATCAAGTGCAAGTTATTGCCCTGACCACAAAATGATCAATTAAAATAAACTTCCTATAGATATCTATAGAGGTTTATTGGAGTAGCCAATTCTTTTCAAGTAGTGTCAGCTGACTAAAGAGTAAAACTTACTAGATGAAGGTTAAGGTCTCAAATAAGGTGTTAACTTTTGACAGGTATGGTGTCATATACAGAATGTTATATGTAATTTAATTTTCTTGACAAAAAATTGACACTATTGGAATTTTTTTTTACAGCCTTAGCACATAGCTGCTCATCAGTTGAATATGATACAAACCAAGCAAAGAGTTGATCTCAGCCTTTGCTCCCCAATTCAGTCCAAAAGGAGTGGAAAACCAAAAACTTTTGAGAATCAAGTCAACACAGATGTCTCATACATATAACAAAATGTTTCATGAGATTTCATTCAGATGTTTCTATCAATGCTATGCTACTTTAGGGGAGATTTTGTTCTTTCACATTCTAAGCACTGCAAAAAGAGATCTCCCATAAATACACAAATATTCCACTGATCAGACATGACTGCTAGTGTCTCATTGCACTTTGTACCTCTTTGAGAAAGGAACTTCAGAATTCACAGCAATTTTGCTCTTGCTCCTCTCAATGGACACCACACCTCCTCCCAGGTTCCCAGCTTTGCCATTGACCTTGATGCGTTCCTGCAGGAACTGCTCCTGGAAGTGCAAAGAGTACAAAGACTTTGATTAAGAAAGTTCAACATACTGTTGAATTTGGTAGTACATTAAAAAACACACCCTGGTCTCCATTACCAGGGTTTCTGCAGGTTTCAGCAAATCTAATTAAATGCTTTTTAATGCCCTTTTTAATGCCATTTTAAACAAATTTAATGCCCGTGTCCAACTGCAGATACAGTTTTATATATAGTGTTATGTCGATTTACCGTCCACAGGCTTTAACCAGGTTCTGAATAGTTCCTCCTCCAATAACTTCTGCTCAAACTTGTATTTTCCTACTTTTTCAACATTTGCTAATATTCCCTCCACTCTTTCACCACATTATCAGCACGCCCACAGCATGTTGCATTCCAAGCATCCGGTGTTGTGACTTCGTGTATCGGCCACAAACAATAGTCAATTAAAGGGTTCGGCCTGTCAATCATCACACCACACTTCCAATCAACATTATTAAATGTTTATATAGCAATGTTTTTTTCATTCAACGTTTTTAATGCCTCTGGACATCGAATTTAACGCTTTTTCAAGCCATTTAGGGCCTTACAAAATTAAATCAACAAAATCTATTTAATGACTTCTAATGCTTTTTAATGACCTGCAGAAACCCTGATAATGTGATCCCACAGAAATGACTGGCAGTGTTTGGCAGCTTTTATTTAAGATCTGTAGGTTTATTTTGACTATTGCATTAATTTTTTTGTTCGTTTTCTATTAGACCCTTCCCCAATTAATGTTCACATTTCAAGTCATCTACATAAACTATGCCATAATTACTTTATTGCTTGGTGTTTCTGGTATTGCTATACATTGCTTTGGTGGATATATGTTGTTTTCAATGGGCTCAATTAAACTGACAAATCATAAACAGTAGGAAAAGTGTCACCTGTGTATAAAATGGTATACTTACAAAGTTGGCAGCATCCATGATGCCATCCTCAACCGGATGAGTACAGTCTAGGGTGAATTTGAGGATCTGCTTCTTCCTCTTCCCTCCCTGCTTTTTGACCACCTGTTTTTTCTGAGATACACATTATAAAAAGAGATTATAAGTAATTTCACAACATATGCACCTGTAAAAATGACAAATAAAATAGCTTAGCTGCGTCAAGATATCGAAAGTTTGTAGCTGTTGTGCATTCAAATCTGTACGAGACATGTACAACGGCAAAAGGTTGGTAAATTTTGTACTATTTAGAAATATTTATTCTACCGGCGTTTCATGTTACCACCGCTAGCTCGTGTTAGCATAAGAAGTTAGCCCAACGTGGTGGAGGCTAACACAGTAAACAAAACTTAAAATGAGGCTAAAAAGACTCGGCGAACATTCATTAAGGTTCACTGATTACATATAGTTCTGTGGGTGAAGCAAACAAGCGGAAATATATGGTCTACATGTAGTTTATCTAGGCGTTTGACTACTCACAATCGGGGCCATGGCTGACACGTTCAGCTAAAAGGAAGGAGGAAAGGCTGCGCAGGAAGTATAATACCAGGCGGAGACATCGATCGGATCGATTTTTCTGAGTTCGATTAACTGTGCAAATGGGAATGAGGCTGAAGGACTGCAGTTTATTTCTTACTTCAGTCAGGCACAGTGAGATTCATTTGACAGTGATGTGCGGTCAAATATCATGTAAATACTGTCTGTTTTGTGCCCTCATACTTATTATTATTATTATTATTATTAGTAGTAGTAGTAGTAGTATTAATGTAAAAGCAGTAAAGTTAGCTCAGGCTCATTTAGTTTCATACAGTAGCTAGCTCACTTTTTGTTGACAAAGAAACATATGCTTGTGTTTGAATGTTTGTTGTTTTGTTTTGTTTGTTTATTTGTTTTTTTGTCTCCAAAAGTTTTTTATTATTATTATTATTGAATTTTTATATTGTAACAATCATAACTGTACAATTGAATGTACATAAAATATACCAATTGTATGTACATTATTATTATTATTGAATTTTTATATTGTAACAATCATAACTGTACAATTGAATGTACATAAAATATAATAACATAGTTACGTACCTCCACTCTAACAGAGACCCAACCCTGATGCACCTTTGACTTCAACAAAAATATATAAACGTACACATCCAACATGTGTTTGAATGTTTAACCATTTCGTTTAC
This sequence comes from Apogon hyalosoma, assembly GCA_037367295.1. Classification (NCBI taxonomy): domain Eukaryota; kingdom Metazoa; phylum Chordata; class Actinopteri; order Kurtiformes; family Apogonidae; genus Apogon; species Apogon hyalosoma. The sequence goes on from JAPQRP010000024.1 coordinate 7,088,478, forward strand.
AGTTAGAATTCCCTTACCTATGCTAAGTGTATTACAGTATCAAGTTCACTGTTGGAAGAAGTAGCCTATATTAAAACTTATACCAAAACTGATAATACATAAGTATTAAACATTAACTAAGTAAAAAAAAAAATTTTAAACTTTAGTAAAGAAGAAGTATATGTTATGTGCTTAATTTACTTAAAGCATGAAAAGGAGAACTAGTCGTTACTGACAGTATTTTTTTTTCTTATTTTTTAATTCATACTGATGGTGTATTAATGTGTATGTTGCATTTTACTGTTGTAAATGTTTTTGACTGATGTAGTTTTTCTACTATATTTACTGAGAGGTTGTTTAATCTATACTGAGCAGTTATAGCCTAATCTGAAAAGTAATTAGTAATCCTTTAAACACATTTAAATGCGCAATTTCTGTCTCCAACATATTGCGGAGTGGAAATATCAAGTTGCATAACTATGTCAAATTTGTAGTTAAATACAGTATTTGAGTAAAAGTACCTAATTACATCCTACCACTGCCTAACTCCCAACATTCAGAATAATCTTAACAGTTTTGGTTTTGTGCAGCTCTGTCCTGCTGTCCATGAAATAGCCTATTAAGATTAGAAACATAATGCCTGTGTTCATGGGACAGCAATATTAAATATCCTTTTGCACTTTGGCAACACTTGGGGGCTGCCACGAGGTGTGTGCTGTCAGCTGCCTGGCGGAGGGACCCCATCGGCCTACTATTGAAGAGTTTCTGCATTGCTGCCATTCCTACCGAGGGTAGCCGATAACAGCAGTGAAAGGTAAGACAGTGGCTCTGTGTGCTTTATGCAGACAGGCCTGCTGCATTTACAGTGGGTTTGTTAGCTGGATGTCATGTTGGTGCTGACAATGCCTTTGATGTGATTTTGTCATCTGCGAATTGGGTGTTGTGACTGAAGCTGCAAGCATAATTTCAGAACTGACAAGGTAAGAAAAGCAGAGAAGGTTGCTCTAGTTTATTTTAACGTGTCAGATGTGGAACTGTTTGAATTGTTTGGTAACACAGGCGGTGAAGTCTCTGTAAACTGATCACCGGTTGGAATTCTACTCCAAATCACTTGATAGCACTTCTGTTTGTGTGGATGATGTCGCCTTGAAAACCTGTCTCTTTGTAACTCACCGTTTGCCATTACTCACATACTTTATGAGCAGATGGCAGGAGGCATCTTCACCAATTTGGACAACCTGTATAATGTGGACTGTACCAGCGTCCATCCTCTGGTGTGTCACCTCTGCCATGAGCAGTACCAGTGCCCCTGTCTGTTGGATTGTTACCACATCTTCTGTGCCCGCTGCCTTCGAGGCCGGACCAATGACGGCCGCCTCAGCTGCCCCCTCTGTGGGTAAGAAAAAGCATTGTGAGGTTGATTTAGGTCAAATTGCGCCCCATATGTAGCCCATTATCAATGTTGTGAGGTAATGGAAAAGTCTGAAATTCCTACACAACCTAAACACAAGCTGTAGGTATTTATTTTAATTTCCACACTCACATTGCATTATATAGCTAACATTTCTCAGCTGTGAAACAGGATGTTACTTTTCAAAGGAGTATGTTTCCTTATTTGATCACAGGGCGACAAAAATAAGATTCAGTTGTATGCTAAATGAACTGGCATTTAGTCTGTGAAATGGAGCCTCGTGCCCTGAAGGAGGTTTTTAAAATGGACATCCCACAAAACCTCACAGTGGCGATACTGGGAGCAATACCCGAAGGTCTGGATAGAAGGGCAGATAAATACCTCTTGAATATATTACTCACTGCCGCATTAAAGTCTATAACCATCAAATGAATGAAACCAGAACCTGCCTCATACAATACATGGATTCAGAAAGTTTGGGATATTTACCAAATGGTGCAGATCACATTCTTATGAAGGTTTCAGAAAGCCACCTTTACTAAAAGATGGGAACGTATGTTACCTTTGTTGCTGCAATAGTATTTATTGGTGATGCAAAACCTCACGTTGTTTATCAAGATGTTATCATCCTGATTCTGATGAGGATTTATACCTATAACTATCCTTATTTTTGAAGTGGACATTAATTGTTTGCTGTGATTGTTTTTGTTTTCTTTAATTTCCATCCTGTGTTGCCTATGGAGGTTTGTAGGAATACACTTACAGTTGAGAAAAAGGAAAAGAAACTAACTGAACTGTATTTAAATGTATACATTGTATTGTACTGATAAAAAAAGAAAATCTAATGAAAACTACATTAAAAACAAAACAGAGCCTAATTATAACACCTGTAATACAGTAGCAGTAATCTCCACACAATCCCTAAACATGGAGAACTAACAGATGCGCACTGACTGTGGCGGACTCTCAGCACGCATCATAACAACCCTCTCTGATGCAAAATGCAGGTCAGGTAATCTTCTAAAATACGATTAAGCTCTGTAAACGTCTGTAATAAAATATTTTGCTCCTTGAAGCGCCTTGGAGGGTCAAATACTTTGTGTGAAGAGCTAGATTTTTCCTGTAGGCTCCAGTTTGGAGCCGTGCTGCTCAAAGGGATTGGTTCCACATAACTTCATTAGTAGATTGGGTTTGGTTCATGCAGGAGATTTGAAGAGAATCCCATTGGTTTCAGAAAGCATCAGGTCTCTGTTTTGGTTTAGGAGGCAGCTCAGTGACCTATTGTTGGCCCTGTGTGTGTGTAGTGCAGTTCTGAGTGGCTGGAGCAGCTGCAGGGTCATCCCGGACTCTGATTTAGCCCTTGGCCATAACACACACCGCTCCACGGGGTCAGCAAGTTCTAATAAGACCAGGCACACAGCAAACAAAGCATATTGGTATTTAGCACTGATGCCAGCAGCTTAGGCTAATCAGAAGTCACATGATACCAATCCATTTTAGTCCCTATTAAGGAATGACTTCTGGTCCAGTCACCTTCAGGTCTGCGATATTCGTTTTCTCTGATCAGGGCAGGCAGATGTTTAGAAGTAGACCATGTCACTGTATGTATATAACTTGTCTGTTATAGTTCATCAGATACAACCTGAATATAATAATATTGAGGTTGTGAATGAGGAAATCAGTGAAATGTTAATGTCATCGCATCCCTCAGCTTTTCATCAACACATTCCTCATTAAATGTGATTTCATTGTGACCATCATTTGGTGAGAAGCTGCTGAATTGTAACCATCTACCCATTCACACCTACCGCTTCTCAAAATATTAATTTTGTTGATAATATGATGGATGAATTAAAAAAAAAAAAAACACTCTCCACATATCTGCTCTATACTACAAGATAATACTGAATAGCATTATGCACCTCACAGCTATTTGATATTCACCTTTGCTGGATTAGAGTGGATGTTGTAGTCAGCATAAGTTAAAGCAACAGTAGTGCACACCAAGCTAAAAAAAAAATTAGATGGAGAAAAAAACCAACAGTCATGGATTTTCTTTGTAAATAACCTAGTGGGCACAGAGCCGCTGTTCTCTGTTGTCTGGGCTAAAGCTATATGAGGTCTTCTGCCTGGCAGCTACTATTTCCATCAGCAGTAGCGGCAGCAGCCCACTAACAGCTGCTCACTGGAGAAGCATGTAATCTAGGAATTCACTACTCTGCTATTAGTAGAACACAACAGATCCCTGCTGCTGTGAAAACTAGATAAAACATGGACAGCAGAAGGGGGAGGAACATTTGCATCCCTGCAACTGCATTAAAATGATGGCAAACAACATAATACAGGCCTGTGCAAATGCAGTTAACGTCACAGAATCCACTGACCACATCTGTAGTATTTCCACCACGTCCTTTAAATTCTTACATCTTCAGGTCAGGTTTAGAATTTCAGTAATCAATCTTAATTTAACTGAGGTGATCCTGCAGCTTCTGTTTTTAAAGTCTGTGCACCCAGACTTCAGTTAACTACTCTGTTAGTATACAGGACAAATTACATGCCGTTTTCACACACCTGCTAAATCCAAGCTGAGCTTGACTGGAAAATTAAACACCACCTTATTTAGCCGTCATGCTAACAAGTGTATAACTAAGATCATTGGTTACACAGTGTGTGGTACACCATGAGACAACATCTTTTAAATCAGAAATGACACAGCGCCATCTTCTGGAATGTACAAGAAATTCAGACAGCACAAAGTTGAAGGTTTTTAACTTTAATATCCATCAGACACTATTTAGTTTACCTTCACTGTAAATTCAGAAAACTTAGAATTCTTCTTATTGATAATTACACTCTGTTGGTATTAACAGTTTACCCAGATTTGAACAAAAATGTGTGAAAATTGCACAAATTATAGATATAATTGGACATTTCAGCGTTCTTCTTCATAGCCCTCAGTTTTCATGTCGTTCAGTCCAAGGTCTTCATTCTGCTGAAATGAGCGGGTGTACTTCTCTGTGGTCATCTCTGGGTCTGGTTCTGGGGCGTACACATTCTGCAAGTAGCTGTTTCCTGCCGGGTCATCCAAAACAATGTGGACATTCATTTCTCCAGCAATTATCTTGTCGATCTTCTTTCCAAACTCATTCAGCTTCTGCATCCGATCTTCCATGCCACTGTCACCAGAGACAAAGGGGTTTTTGCCAACAACCATGTCCTTGATGTCTTTCAGAAGCCCCTCCAGAGTGGTGAACTTTCCACCTAGAGCTGCCATCCCAAGCTCAAAGTCCAGCTCTGGTATACAGACTCCACATGTCTCCGACTTGAGCACATCTCGGGTCATGTCAGAGGGGTCGGTGATGTGCAGGGTGATCTTGGTGCCCAGCTCCTCTGTTGCTCCACCTGATTTAACCTCATTGGTCCGATGGCCACAGCTGTCACAATTTGTGGCCATGATGATGACTTCCTTGAAGTGGGGGATCTGGACGAGCTTCATGTTAGTGGAGGCTGGTGCATTGCATTCTGGGCAGTTGGTGTTGAATACTAAAACCTCATTTCTCATGGTTTCCAAGTCGTTGCCAGCCGGTTCACTGTCATCCTCAGCCTTTAAACCCAGCAGTACATCCTGCTGGGGTGTGCGTGTGAACCAGGTCACAGCCAGAGACTCATCTTTTTGAGGGGCATGTGGATTTTCCACAAAACTGTTCCCTGAAGGATCCTCGATCACCACAGTGAATTCATGCTCAACGTCCTTTAGCTTTTTTAGCTTCTGTATGAATTCCTCTATCTTCTCCGCCACATCTGGTTGAATGGCCCGCCTCACAGGCTGGTCCTGCTCCAAACCTGCCACAGCCCGGTCCAGAAGACCCTCGATGGTAGAAAGGGAGCCCTTCTGCGTGAACGGAGGGATTTCAAAATCCAGCTCAGGGATCCTGGTGGTTGCACTGTCAGCTTTGACTACCTCCCGGTTCAAGTCCTGCTTTGTCTTCAGTTTCAGAGTGTAACACACGCCTTTCTCCTGAATCCGACCCGCAGACTGGATTTCAGTGTTTGACCAACCGCAGTTGTCACAGTTGAAAGAGCTGACGATTATTTCCTTGAAGAACGGGATTCTGGTCAGAAGCAAGCGCGTTGTGCCGTTTTCGTGGCAGTTCATGCACATGCTCTCGATCTCCGTGGGCTGTCCGTCCTCATCATCGGCGCTGATATCCTTGAACACAGACCCTCGCACGCTGTCTTCGGCTATGACAGACATTTTCTTCGTCTAAAATGGTGCTCTGGCCATAAAAACACTTGAGCCTCTCGCACAGTACTGTCTTTCTCTAGAACCTTCTAGATGACAGGACACACAACCTACACTCCGCACGTTTGTTTCTTTGGGTTTGGATTTACTTCCTGTTCCGCATCCTCTTCTTCGCTGCCGGCGGTGCTCCTCTGTGTCACTGCTGCCCCTAGAGGTTTTCTACAGTACTGCAGGAAAATAATTTTGCTTTTCGTTTTTTTAAACGGAAGTTTTCAGGCAATAGAATGATGAAATACTCATTCAGCAGTTTTTAAAAAGTGGCTTATAATATATATAAACGTGATGGATAGGTTTATACTTCTTCCTACTCCTTTTCGACCATGCAAAAGTCAGTCTTGCACATACTTGAAGATAGACTCTGTTCATTTTAAATGTTATTTTGTGTTTGTCTTATTTTGCTGTGTTTCATTTTATTTTGTTTCTTTGCATGTTTGAAATAAATAAATAAATACATTCACAAGTTTTCTGTGTACCTATATTCCTTGTTTTAATTCAGCCAAACAAATGAAATTCTTCCTCTATTGTTCTTCTGCTTGCAATCACAGTTTTTAAACAAAACTGTAGTGGTTGTCTCCAAACAAATCTCTCTATCCTTCATTTATTTTTAAGTCAATTAATTATTTGGCAGTGCTGAATCTGACAGGAAGGGAAGGAGTGGGGAGTTGACAGAGGTGGCACACAAGACAGACATGGACATGTGACATGAGTGAGGGTGGGGGGGCGGATGCAGAGGAGGGGAGGCTGATGCGATGACAGAGGCAAATAGCAACACATCAACCAAATACAGGCCAGAGAAATCACATTATGGTTAGTTATTAAAACAAACAGAAAAACACGCCCTTCAGTGAATGTGTGTGTGTGACTAATGTGGCGGTGGGTGCATTCATATGTGTGTGTGTGTGTGTGTGTGTGTGTGTGTGTGTGTGTGTGTGTGTGTGTGTGTGTGTGTGTGTGTGTGTGT
>JAPQRP010000024.1:7170576-7180670 GCA_037367295.1 Apogon hyalosoma
TGGGTCCATGGTCGACAATCTAAGTAGAAGACACTTCAGGAACACACCAACAAGTCAGGAACTGCAGGGTCAGACCAAATCGGATATCAAAAATGTCAACATGAAACCACACATTTGGTCCATTTGCTTATTTCCAATTTTTAATTTGTACGTACAATCGAAAGAATGAAAAACAACTCGTTATTTGATTTTTGATTTGTACATGAATAATGAAATAACAAGACATTTTTTCATTTTCCAATTGTGGATTCTCAATTGAAAATGAAAAGAACAAATGATGCACGGTTTCTGGAGGGTTCAAATTCAAACTTTATGAACTATTAGGAAACCCCAAAGAAATGACCCAAAGGCTAATAAAAGTGGGTTAAGCAAAATATGACCCCTTTAAAACATAAAATGACACAGAGACAAACCGTAGCCAAGTGAATATCTTCTACCAATTAAAAACACATAAAAGCTACTTTGCTTAAAACTGGCAAACATGGACTGTGAGTTAAGAAAGTGTCTGTTCTGGTTTTCATGAATGCCTCTGTTGTGAAGTTTGAGTGACCAAACCTGAATTTATTTCTGAGGTGTGGATTCTAGGTTCGTAAAGACTGTAGCTTACTGGACTAGACTCATCTCACAATGCAATATAAAATACTTCCAGTTCAGTTCCCTGTTTTTTTTGTTTTCTTAATCTGATCAGATGCAAGCATTTGTACGGAAGAGGATTAGGGTCACTGGAAAAAAAAAAAAAAAAAAAATTATGGTCCAATATATATTTTTTTATTATTATTCTGAGAAAAAGTCAGAATTCTGAGATTGAAGTCAGAATTCTGAGGAAAAAAAATCAGAATTCTGAGCAAAAAGTCAGAATTCTGAGATTAAAGTCAATAGTCTGTGGAAAAAAGTCAGAATTCAGACTTTTTTTCTCAGAATTCAGACTTTAATCTCAGAGCAATAATAATAATAATAATAATAATAATAATAATAATAATAATAATAATAATAATAATAATAATAATAATAATACAAATTTAAAAGTCAGAATTCCAAGGTTAAAGTCGGAATTCTGACTTTTTGCTCAGAATAATAATAATAAAATAAAATATTGGACCTTAATTTTTTTTGTTTGTTTTCAGTGGCTCTAATCCTCTTCTGTACATCTGGATACAAAAAAATGAATAAACTCAAACCAGCGAATTGTCACATTTAGGTACTTGGCTTGTTAGCAGTGTCATATGATTGATCTTGGCTGTTCTTTTTTGTTTTTAATGTCAGAATGGTCTTTCTTGGTCCTCCTTCAGTTTTCTTTGTCGTCCAGTTCTGTCTCAGATGGTGATGAAGCCTCCTTGGTCGCTGTTGACTGATTCCGGCACCACACAGCGACCCCTCCTCCTGGTCACACGCCGCTTCCGGTGGAATTTAGCATAACATCGAAACCCTGAAACATCATTGGAAATGTGGAACAGATAAAGAGATACAGACATATTAGGTGAAAAAGTAAAAAAAGGTGACGTTAATAAGAAACTGTGTAGCGTAATGGTTAAATGGAGGTACTAATCAACACCACAGTTTTTACAGAACATCAACCCCATTACATTTATTAGGTGATTTTCAGCCTATTTATAGATGGAGCCACAGAATAAAACTTGTTTACGCGTCACGAGCACATAAACAACTCTCAGTCTGAAATTACAATTAAGGCTTCTGTGTTTGATAGTTTTCATTGCATAAATCTTCCATAATTACCTGTCAGCATATTGTAATTAAAATCTGAAAGGATACAAAACTTCTGCATCTACTCATTGCCTGTAGATAAACTATAGACATCAGATTTTGGCAAATTACGGGTATTTTCAGAGCGGTAGGGGGGTTAAATACGTGACAGAAATACTAATCAGATCAGATGCTGACTGGGTGTGATTCAAGAACTCTAAAAGTGGCTTCATTTTTCCAAAAAGCCACCAGGTCATGAGTATTTATATTTAGTCTTTTGAGGCTGAAGCTGCAGAAGGAAGGTGTGTACATTCTGGAGTGAAGGCAGGTGTTTTTCCTGACAAATTTCTGTTCATATTAGTTTAATGTACTAACACAGGGACACGAAGGGCCGGATCTACTAAAGGTTTGCGTGTATTAAAACGTGTGCAAACTGATTTACTAACAGTGCAAACTAAAGGTTGCATCTGCATCCAGTTAGTACGTTTGACACAATGAATATGCAATATGCTGGGAGGAGAAAATGTAAATATATTAATTTAGCACACGCAAAGTGATTTATCAAACCCAAAAGCCATTTTGCTGATAGAAACGGCCTCTATATTTAACATGTCTCAAAGGGAGGGAGGGGCAAATGGTTTGGATGGGTAAGTACATACACATGGAAGAGGTTATTGTCCAAGAAGGAGACATCGAAATGATGAAACAAGAAGCAGAGAACGCATTTTTCACCCTCGTGGGAACATTTTTGGAATGACGGAAGGAAAAATAATAGAGACTTTTCCACTTGATCTGATGATTGTGATTAAAAATAAGCACTGACATTAGGCGACAGTGGGACAAAATTATGTGCACCCGACAGTCATTCAATCCAATACCCCCCCCCACCTCTAAAATGAATCCGCCGTCACTGCCATTTCAGAACTTCTAGATGAACTAGGAGATGGTTTGGGTCCAGTCACAAAGAGGAGTCATACAATCCCTTCTATGACTAAACTCCTCCAACATTACATTCCCATGTGTCTGGATCATTCCAGTCACTGTTCCCTTTAGTGCTGGTGTATCCCAGAGCAGTTTTTACAGTGTACTGTCTCCATGACGACAACCAGCAGCACACGCTAGGGCATTAACAGAGAAGTCGGTTTGTCGACGTGTCGACATCTGTGGCACAAGTCGACGTTCCTTTGTCGGAGTCGAATAGTCGTGTGTTATTTTCTCTCTTTCTTCCATCACCCGACAGCGGTGATGCCGTCATTCAGCTCATGTTGATACTCTCTTCTGTCTACATGAAAACATGGAGCGCAAGGTAGTGATGAGCAGATCAGCGGGCCCGGGTCGGGTTGGTGTGGGTCCAAAAAATGTCACTTATATGTGAGATTGGTCAAATAATTCCACAAAAGCGGGTTAAAAAAAAAAAAAAAGAAACCATCACTAGTGCAAGGCCACGACTGAAGGAAGAAGACGACTCAGTAGGAACAAAACTGACTGATCTAGAAAAACTCTGGTCGAAGTAATGTTCTGTGAACCATGCAAGCACCACCAACACTGAATAATAATGTGGACAGACAGTGTGTTTGGATTATTCTGTCCATTTATTTCTCTTTTCTTTAACATGCTGTTCGTCTTGGCTGCTGCTGTCTGAACCTTTTCCCACTTTATGTTCACTGACATTTAAAAGAAAATTAAAAGTGTTAGCCTGCGTTTAGTTTTGGTTCAATGTCTGAGAAGGACTGTTGATGCTTGTGTCTTGCAGGTTTTTTATTCTGCTCTTTACTGTATTTGTTAATGTTACAGTGGACTTTAATACAAGCTGCTCATTGTTGAACAGCTGTGTGTCTGTGTTGTTCCTCCGCTGTCAATGTGATGATGTCATCATACGACTAGTCGACTCCACTTTATTGACAAATAAGTCGATCTGAAAAATCTTAAGTCTTTAATGCCCTAGCACAGGCAAAATCCTCATTTAAATAGGGCGGTCTGCAGGACTTTGCACCTGCTGTCATTTGCACAGGCAGTCTTAGTAAATCACCAGCAAACAGCGGTTCAACCCCACATGCAAAATTCTAGATTGCACAAGCAAATTAGTACAGGCAAATTGGGATCTGAGTAGATCCGGCCCCAAAAGTTTTTGCTCACAACATGCATTTGTGATATATTGCATTAAGATTCACTCTTAAGTCATTGAACTCTGCCAAGTAGTTTCATCCTCCAAACCCATACTCTCCTTTCTGCACATGCTCTTTTCCTTCAAGGTCAAAACTGAATATTTCAGCAAGATAATGAAACACATCCAGACCTGCTGGAATGTCAACAGTGTAGTTTTGTTATTTCTGCTTGTTAACAAAAAACAAAAAATAATTTGCATTTGTTTGTGTTTGTCTGATGCAGCCACACTTTTTGAAACATAAAAAAGACTTTTCCGCAAATATTTCACAGTGATATTTGAGTAAAAGGTTGTCTGAAACCTTTTTCCAGTACTGTATGTCAGCCTGGTTTTTGTTAATCTCATGACCTCTTCTCATAAGCAGTTAATGCTTTTCAGTCTTAATAATAACATATGTGGAATTAGCTCCAATGCAGAGCTGCACTTACACAGTTGAGCTACTGCTTCACTCATAAAGACCCAGTGCTACTTTTGTGGCAGTTCCCAAATGTTTTTTTCTCTCTTATTTATTTATTTATTTATTTTACTTTTCTTCAGTGATTTATCACTATTTATTCTAATATTATGCTCAGTATTTTGCATTCTTGAGTGAAAATCAGGAATTTTCCTATATTTAATTTAAAGGTGAGGGTTTTTACATCCAAAACAGAGAAAACTGAAGAAAAAGGGACTTTTTCAGGGAAATATATCATTGACTGAACATAAGCAAAGTGTCTCCATCCACTGTCATTGATCAAACTACATGGTTTTCATTGGTGAATCAATGTTGTAGAAGATGATGGTGTTTCCATGGTAACTATGGAGCCTCTGAACATCCAAATGGGTCATATCTGATGACTATGAAAAGATGACAAACTGTATTTTACACCAATTATTTACATTGATTGATAGGATTAGTGGATCAACAGTTTAGATCAGTAGATGCCTGCATAATGCTTTATTTGGCACAACGCTGTGTGTGTCTATGTGTTCTCCCCACGTACCTTCCTCACACATGCAGTCATCGTAGCATTTGTTGTTGAGGCCTCGATTGTGCGCTTTACACTCATGTTGCCTCAGGTCACAACAGGAACCTTCAACACATCAAGCACAGGCGACTAAATAATGCAAAGGTGAAAAATGTTCACATACATTGAAAAGAAATAACCATCACAGTCATTACAGCCTCGCAAATAAATTACATTTCAGTGTCATTCATCACCACAGAGTCAGTCACCATTACAGCAGGTGGAACGTTTAATCAAAAAAACAATTTTATTCTCATTTTAGTTGAGCTACTTGTGGTCAAGAGCCACATGTATGATGCAGACTGACCTGGGAGACAGTCCAGGTGGTGGTCGCACGGCTCGATGGAGTCGGCATCTGCGGTCACATTTCCACTGCTGAGGTTTTTACTCCGTCTCTTGTCTGCAGCAATAAATATATACAGCATCAGCCATAAAAACAGTGATAAAATCAGGCATTTACTGCGTTTTGCTGAGACAAATACATATATGTGTTTGTATCATTTAACCCATAAAGACTCAGTCCAACTTTACTATGCTATACTTACTATATTTAACATTTCTTAAGTAATTTGTCACCATTGATCATAAAATAATCCTCCGTATTTTGCATTTTTCCAGTGAAAATCGGGTATTTTCCAACATTTAACAAAACTGATCATACAGATGTTCAGTGCGTTCGGTTCAGGAGCTATTCAGCGGCTGCGGCTCAGTTGGTAGAGCTGGTTGTCCAATGACTGAAGGGTTGGTGGTTCGAATCCTGCCTCTGACTGTCCACATGTCAAAGTGTCCTTGGGCAAGACCCTAAATCCCAGTATGAAAATGTGAAGCTCTGTAAAGTGCTATATAAGTACGGGCCATTTACCATGTTTATAAAAGCTCAAATCAAAGTAGAAAACTGAAGAGAATGGGACCTTTTCAGTAAAATATATCAACAACTGAACATAAAACAAGTGTCCATCCATTTGTTATTTATCAAATTTCATGGTTTTACTGGTGAATCAATGCTGTAGAAGATGACAGTGTTTCCATGGTAACTACGGAGCCTCTGAACATCCAAATGGGTCATATCTGATGACCATGAAAAGATGAAGAACTGCATTTTACACCAAATATTTACATGTATCGATAGGATCAGTGGATCGACAGGTATTAACCCATAAAGACCCAAACAACCACTGGCGACCAAAATCATCTACTTATATAAACTGTTAAATACCTGTTTTTCCACTAATCCTATTGATACATGTAATTGGTGTAAAATGCAGTTTGTCGTCTTTTCACGGTCATCAGATATGACCCATTTGGATGTTCAGAAGCCCCGTAGTTACCGTGGAAACACCGTCATCTTCTACAACACGGATTCACCAGTAAAACCAATAGAGTTGGATCAATGACAGTGGATGGACACACTGGGTTTATGTTCAGTTAATGATAGATTTTGTAGAAAAAGTCACAATTTCTACATTTTTCTCTGCTTTTGATATTTTGACAATGAACTTTAACATGAGCTTTTCTGAACATGGCCAGTGAATTAAATATGGAAAAACACCTGATTTTTATTGAGGAAATGCAAAATACAGAGGATACTATTATAATAAATGGTAATAAATGGTGATAAATCACTTAAGAAAGGTTAGAGAGAAAAATTCATTTTGGAACTGCGTCAACAGTGACACTGGGTCTTTATGGGTTAAATATTTTAGATCAGTAAATGGTTTCATCACTGGAGGATGTTTGGGTTTTTATGGGTTAAACTTAAATTGTGTGTGTTTTTATGAGATAGTCCATTTAATATCAAAAAAGGATCTTGGTTATTTAGATTACCAGAGCCTTTAATGATGCACAGTCTAAAACTGAGTGATTTCAGCTTATGAAAAATGACAACTTATGAGGAACCTTTTTTCTTTGAAGACGGCCACGTGTCCACAGGTTTCATGTCCTCATAGTCCGTCCAATCAAAAAGTGCCATATCCAGCGTTGGCATGACCTCTCCTTGTCCTTTCCCTCGTCCGGACCTCTGAAAAAGAAACATTCCGTACATTTTTTTTACCAGATTCAAAACATAGAGGGTATATTTATGCTCAGTCTGCGTAAGAAACATGCTAATATGTAGATGAATAAATACTTAATCCCACTGTCAATTAGCTTTGACGTGCTGTGCTATTGTATATTTGCCTTTATTTCATTATTCAAAGACAATTGTGATCAGAATATGAAATTGTGCATTAAAAATTAATCCTAAATTTGATGTTGTATGACGCATATAGAGGTTTCAGTGCAAAGATCAATTCTGTTTCCTCAGATGGATGTGGGTTTTGACGAGCAGTATTAATGCTTCATTGATTAATAAAATTCCCCCCGAGGCAGCAGAGATGGGAGAACTTTAAAAATCGAACGACTGGTCCAGAATGCAAATAAATTATAGTATTTGTACCGCGGATAAATATACCATAAACACTCAAACACGCAGTACATTACATGAAAACGAGGTTTAGTGCATGAAGATTAATGTAACCTGCAGGTGAGCATTGGTCTGATGAGGATTTTCATTAGTATTCCTATTCTGTATGTAAGTTTAGTGAAATACATATGCATATTTTATGAATCACTTTTATTTGTACCTACAAAATCACAAGAAGAAGAAATTACAAGTCACCAGAAATTAAAAAAAAAAAAACAACAAGCAAAAACAGAAAAAAGCAAAAAACAACAACAATAGCCATGAAGGAAAAACAAAGATAACAAAAAAAACCTGACAGATGACAAGAGAAGAACCAAGACAACAGACGAAAACCATGAAAAAAAAGACAATAGACAAAATATACATCAGTTTATTGAAATATTGAAATGCATATGATGTTACCTTTCTATTTGTCACTTTCCTGTTACCCAGCTTTCAAAGTAGAACCAGGCTAAACATGTGATATATGATGCTTAATGCACTTATTTGGCACAAGAGGCATAGTGTTTGTGCTGCTATTGTAGGATTTTAAATGCACAGCATGGCGTTTCCTAATCCACAGGTGTCAAACATGTGGCCCGTGGGCCAAACCCGCCTGCCTAAGGGTCTAATCCAGCCCGTGGGCTGAACTTGCAAAGTGCAAAATTTCACTGAAGATATAAAACAGTCACTTTTTATACTTAAGTCAAGGGTGTCAAATTCATTTTAGTTCAGGTTCCACATGTGATCTCAAGTAAAATAACAGAATAATAACCTATAAATAATGACTCCAAATTTTCTTCTTGGTTTAATGTGAAAAAAAAAACTTACATTTTTTCTCTTGGTTTTATTGCCCCCCCTCCATTAAATTATGAACATATTTACATTGTCAAACTATCCTTTAATGATGATACACCCAAAGTGTGTGAAGGGGAGGTATCACAGGGTTTTCCTTCCTACAGCTGTGGAGCTCCACAACAGGAACAGCTCCAAATAATTCTGGGCAATAAACCATGCAATAAATACTCATATGTATAATCTGTATACATGTCAATATATATATAAAAGTATGTGCGTAGATAGGTGTGTATAGGTGTATGTATGAGTATCTCCCCTATCCAGCCTGTGGCATGATCAGCACGTGCACAGCTGTAAATAGTATTTATAGCTTTTTTGGATTTGTCTTTATTTTGATTTTGCTCTTTTTTGCTCTTTTGTGCTTTGCTGCTATAAATCTAGAATTTCCCCTCGTGGGACTAATAAAGGAATATCTTATCTCATCTTAAACAAAAAAATATGAATAACCTGAACAAATATAAACAACCTGAAATATCTAAAGTAAATTACGTGCAATTTTAACGATATTCTTCCTCCCGTTACAAAATGTTTTGTGCCTTTGTAGCTCTGATCCATAATGCACATGTATAAATGATAAGTTGAGGCAGAATGTTGTTAAAATTACCCTTATTTATTTATTTAGTTATTTAGTTAGTTAGTTAGACTTTATTCGTCCCAGAGGGGAGATTTGTTTCCACTTGACTGTACATAGTATTGTCACACAAACACACACATCGACATCAAATAGAAAAGAAACATACAGAAGAGGCAGACATCACAAATATACTTAGTTGTGGAGGACATGGCGACAGATATGAGAAGGAGGAGAATGTCAGCGAGGTTTGTTGTTTAACGTTGCTATGGCAGCAAGGATTAAACTCCTTCCCAAGCGAGCTCTCCTGAAGGATATTTATTTATAATCTTTTTTCAGGTTATTCACATCTTTTTTGTTCAGATGGTTTTTAGATGTAAATATTTTTAGAATTTAACATTTTGGGGGTTTTTTTGGCACCAAAACAGAGAGAAAATTTTGAGTTGTCATTATTTATAGGCTATTATGATATTATTTTACCAGTCTTGCTCACATGAGATCAAATTGGGCTGAATGTGGAACCTGAACTAAAATGAGTTTGACTCCCCTTGTCCTAATCTAAAACGTATTGACCCAACAAGTTGTCTGTACCTAAAAAGAAAAAAAAAGATCATTATGTTTTGTTTGTTAATCCAAGAGCTATAAAAACAGTCATTTTTCAACACATAGAATAGATGTGTTGTAATAAGTCAGCAGGATGCTATGGAGAACATATGATCCCTTAAAGGCATCCATCAAAAGAATAAGATCCTCACTGAAACAGATCCATACTTGTTCCACCCGTAGGAAATAGTCCTATATGGAAATATCAATTACAGTAGATTAATTGTGGAGGCGAACCTGCTGGTGTTCAGCCGCTCATTAAAGCAGCAACAGAAGATCGAACATTAATTAAGGAGCCTCTCTGTGCGCTCATGGCCCGCACGACCCGGGTTCAGAAAAGGCTACTGCTGCTTTCTTCTGTGGTCCCGTCATTTTTGACAACTCTCACACACACAGTATCCTGAACTCTGGAAAGTCTCGTACACAGAATGTCAAGCAGACGGACAGTCAGGCAGATATCAAAAATTTAGGCCACCCCGGCATCAAGACAACACCTTGCCTTAGGCCAGAGGTCTCAAACATGCGGCCCGGGGTCCAAATCCGGCCCACCAAAGGGTCCAGTTTGGCCCCTGGGATGAATTTGTGAAATGCAAAAATTACACTAAAGATATGAATCATTTTAGTTCAGGTTCCACGTACAGAACAATTTAATGTAAAGTGGGTCGGATCAGTAAAATACTATCAGAATAACCTATAAATACTATCATTATAACCTATAAATACTATCATTATAACCTATAAATACTATCA
>JAPQRP010000024.1:7188892-7217493 GCA_037367295.1 Apogon hyalosoma
AGATAGATAGATAGATAGATAGATAGATAGATAGATAGATAGATAGATAGATAGATAGATAGATAGATAGATCATGTCATGTAAGATGACTTTATGAGGCTGTTTATTTTATCCTCCTCTTTAATAAGCTCAGACAGTCCGTTGGCACAGACACATAACGCCATTACGGCGCTGTGGCGAGTAACTCCTTTGTGTTAAAAGACAAACGGCAGTGCAGAGCATACAGAAAATCAATGAGGGAGAAGTATTGAGCTGCTGGTGATGGTGTGCGCTCGTGTGTGTGTCTTCTCATGTGTGTATGTGACTTAAATAGAGTTGGGGGGGTGACACAACCCCTGCTCTTTCATCACACTGACACACACTAAGTTGAAATCACACACCCTTGGGTTTACAGTGGGTTATTTAGGTGTGTCTAAAAACAGGACAGAGGTGCTGGGTTATGTGCGGTGCAGAGGATGCTGCCAGTGTTAGTGGAAATTTGCAGGGCTGGTGCAGGCAGCACCCCGGGGGGATTTAGAGGCAAGCCGCGTTGCCTGGCCTCTGGGAGTTTGACCAGCTGTGCAGTTTGCAAACAACAGTGTGAGGCTGGATGCTGAGGTGGGACCTTTATCTCTGAGAGGCCTTCAATGTGTCAAGGGGAGGGGGGGAGGGGGGCAATCAGCCATGTCACACAATAAGTGTGAGCTGGGATTACGTTCTGTCTGTTGGACACATGAGGTGTTGCTGGTGTCAAGTGGCCTGGACCCTGTGCAGCCAAAAGGGTAATTTACTGAGAAAACAAAGAAAATGACCAAAGTCAAGCGAAGAGTGGGATAGAGTCAAAAAAACAAAACAAAAAACAAACAGTAGCAGTAGATGTCATAACTCTTACAGTATGTACTATCATGGACAAAACATTTTCTGTATGTACTCACTTTTTTGTTTAGGTTTACCACTTTACCACTATTTTGTTTTTTGTAAAAGCTGAGCCTATGCTGAATCCCCGGAAAAGAAAGACTTGTGAAATCTACACTGTCTAAGTGATGTAACTCTTCACAAGTGTATTTTCCTGACATAAAGGAAAACCATGACACGTCCATAGGGACAGAAAACATCCATCCCATCAAACCTAAGACCTGAATAGACCTCTGATCTGAAAGGGGAGGCGGGCTGAGTATCCCCACACAGCAGTGCCCTCTTTTCTGCTCCCAGACTTGCATGTGCAGCTAACAGGTGGCCCTTTGAGGAAACACAGGATGGGGACAATAATGGAGCACTCTGGGTGGCATTCTGGATTTCAGGCACAACCTCTAGTGTGTGATAAACAACCACTGTGATCAACACAGCCTCCTACCACAGCCTGTATTATATATAACTGTGTTGTAGGTAGGGCACAGCAGAGCGAGCATCTGCTACTGGGGCAGCGTGAGGCCAAAGGAGTGGCCTGGAACTGAGGCTCACACTCAAATGAAATAATTCACCACAATGTAAACAGTGACTGATATTGTGCAGCACAATTAAAACTAATCTTAATTTGATCTTCATCATTCACAGCTTTAACAGTCGCTATTTTTGCAAGATTGCAAAAATGCGAAGAACAGAGTTCCTACTTAATGATGCAGTAGCTGCTTTAAGAAAAGCAAAGTTCAGGGACTGTTGTTCAACTCTTATTATCATTATTATAGATCATTTATAAGTGTGTGACCTTGGTTGAAATGATGTATTATAACTGACAAAACTGCACAATATGGTGTAGTTTATGACATAATGCCACTGTGTAAAATCATAACATTTAATTGCTTTGTGCCACTATTTTGTAGATGAATTTGTACATGTACCTATTACAGTGTGTAGGTTTTAATCAATATCTAATTCATACATGCATTGTTTATATTTTTTTATTTTTTTGCCAGAATATTTTTATAGTGGTTTACAATCATGAAAGCACAGCGTTCACTGCAATCACAATTTACCCTCCTTTACATATCTATACCATTTTAATTCCAAATAAAATAAAAACAACAGCATACAAAACATCAAACAGAGCTTCTCTCTTTTGACAGTGGTAGTTCAACTATACAAAAATTAAAATCCACTGTAATCCTCCGAGTCCAGGGTATACAAGTGTCCTTATCCATATAAAACCAGGAACTGCAACGCATGTACTATTAACAGTCGACTGAATTACCTATTAGGTCTAACTCTTTGATGTATTTAATGAAAGGTCTCCAAATGTTTCAAATACTTGCTTATTTGTTTGCTTATTTTACAAAACTGTGATTACACTGTGTTTGTGAGAAATGCTGGCTGCCTAGTGTTTCCATACAGGCAAAACATTTTGGAATGGATTAAAAGTTGAATTAGTTCATCAACAAATACTTTTATATGCATAAAACAGACCACTTGTGCTCAATTTTAATAAATCCTGTATTTCTTAATATAGATTTTTTTTAATGCTATTGTTACTAATGCAATAAAAAAAAATATGTGCATGTGGCACTGGGAGTGTATGAGTCCATTAAAGAGACCACTGTGAGTGAGTGCACACGTAGGGATTGACAATGGGCTATTTAGAATCAAGAATCATGGCGTCCTTATGAAATGGAGAGGAGGATTGTGATATCAGGGGAAATCTACAAAGAAGACGCAAGTATGAATCAACTGATAAGCATTTTAAAGGATGAATACACTATGGACGTCATTCTTTTCCATGTAGTGCCTCAGTTTGGATTTCTCATCTGAAACTCAGATGCTGAGGTTGTAATGCTCAGCAATGTGTGCACAGTAATTGTGTACTCCAGCATAAAATATAATAACATCTAGGAATCGACTCTCAATTTTAGCAAGCGGGAGCTTGGAGATTAAAATTGTGTTAGAGTTGAGATTTTGTCGAAAACAAAATGTGTTTGTGTGTGTGTGTGTGTGCGTGTGTGTGTGTGTGTGTGTGTGTGTGTGTGGCTTTTATAAGTACAGCACACAATGAAACCCACTCCCCTGGGAGACGTGTATCAGAGCTGGAGTGAGATAAGTATGAAGTGATAGGTAATCTAGCAACAAATTGCAAAGGGGCACTACTGAAGGAGTGGACGATTAAGTTCTGATGAGATCAGAGACCTCTCTCATCAGTCTGTCCCTTGAGCATGGCAGCGCTTTTGTGACACACTTGTTATAAAAATATATTTAACAGCAAGTGGACTCAGATATGTGGAGGGCAAGAAGGAGAAGCAGTGAGGCGAAGCAGGAGGCAATCCTGCTATTAAACTGTTATATCTGTGCATCTTTTAGCTTCACCTGCTGTGACACCAAACCTCCAGGAACCATCTGCTCCTGTTGTTACATCGCTCATAGCAACCAGCAGGGCCATAAGGATCCAGCAAACAAAGACTCCACAAACAGACTGCGGATGCAGAGCTGTCATGTCAGGCAGAGGCCACCTTCAAGGTTCTTTTCTTCTTGGCCCCATGCACGGATTAGAAGTTTAAATCAGGTAGTCTCCTGTCTGTTAATGTGATAATAACTGGAGCAGAGATTTCGGTGCCACCTATTAATCAAGGTTGTGAGCGCGAGTTCAATTTACAAATTTATTACAGGCTGTCAAAAAGAGACCTGCAGGTCATTTTGGCTGCACAGGATGAAACAATATCTCTCCTGTGCGCTTCATGATTCACTGAGCAAGAGCTTATGCACGTAAACAGACACCATGGATAATGGGGAAAAATGCGTCATTTAAAAATAATACTCACGACTGAAATTAGATGTCTTATCTGTTTGGATCCAGCATCCTGTGTCACAAATACAATTCACTCTGTCATTACACGCCTAATGTTTGATGCCTGAGCACTTCCTTTTATATCTCTCCTCTAGGTCTGCTTTTCACAACCATATTATCATAAATATAAGCTCAATAACAAGCACCCAAATTACAGCCCCACTTAATGCCTCTGCATAATAAACACCTCTGCCAAGCTGCAGTTAACATCATAAAACTTCATTTCCTCAAGGGCCAATAGCACTGACTTCAGCAATAAAAAAAACTGCTTTGTCTCCAGAAATCTTCTGCAAACAATATCAGAGGGATTTACACATTGACTAGTAGGTTTGTTGCAGGTTTTGGGTGTATATTAGATGATGAGGGCCTCTGGAAACAACACAGGGTGATAAAAAAAACAAAAAAAAAAAACAAGAGCCATAAGGAAGGTCCATCTGTCAGCAAGTGAGCCGGAGCAGGGAGCAGGGAGACACCAAATGATTCAGTGGTAATTTGGTTGTAGGTACAACAGATGTGGGGAACATTGTCAGTGATGCATGGAAACATCAGCAACATCCGGCGATGTGGACCTTATCTCCCGTTTCAGCGCACCAGACCTGCGCACAGATGCACTCATAGACTTTCTCTCAGTTACAATCAGCGCACGCACACAAATACACCCTCACAGCAGGGAAACCTCCTCCAGACACCCACATAGAGACACGTTCCAAAAATGCTGTGAGACAAACAGCACCAGTAGCACAGCAAGAGGCGTCCCACAGAGAGAGGAGAGAAGGAGTGAGACAAAAGAGAGGGGGGGGGCAGAGAGGAAAGGAGAAAATAAGATGTAACACTGTGAGAGCGAAGAGTGAGAGACTGAGTGAGAAAAGTGAGATGTGAGACAGAAACAGGAAGGGAGGGAGAGGAAAGAGAAAGAAATCAAAGCAGAAGAGGGACAGACAGAGGGAGGATTCATCCTGTCTTAATTAGAACAAAGTGTCGGTGGCATCTTTCATTTTGTACCAGATAAGTACACCAGCTGAATCCCCTCAAACAGATAAAAAAACCAAACAAACAAACAACGCTTTGGCTTCCGGAACCAACAACAAACCACGTACTTTGCTAAACCCTGAAAACCGGACACCTGGGTCTGTCTCAATCTGGACATTCCTCATGGGAACAGTTTGAGCGGCCAGCGGGGGAAACGCTCCTGTTTGGAGATGATCAAGTGAAGCATGCAAACGCATTATACCAGCCCAAAGTTTCTCCCCCTTTTATGGCAGCACAGCGTTGACTGCCTGCCAATGTTGAAAGAGACTTGATCAAACAGATGCATCCACGCTTGGCAGCGACGTTCAAGGCAACTTTCACACCCTAGTGGAGGAGACTAGATGGATGTTTAGCAATGTAGACTTTTGGCAAAAAATGAAAATCAGTGGAATAAGAGTTAAAAGGAGTGATTTGTGTGATGTCTGAAAGGACAAAATGAGGACAAACTGTGCCATCTTCAAGGCTGAACCATCTCAACTGGATCCTCTATCTTTGGAAATACTCAGATCATATTCCATTTGGTGGTGGATACATTTTTGTTAGGGGGGATACAGAATTCATTTCCTCACCAACTTCAAACATTAAGTGTGTCCTTAGGTTCCCTTTTCATACAATTCACTTATGTATAATAAATTGGAGTTTTGTTTTGGCCCCAGGTCGACTCACTCAGGGGTCTCTCCACAGCTCTTCTGATCATGTCTATTGCTTCCCTGCTGATTGACTTGCAATTAATTAACATTAACTCGTTAAAACGAATCCGCCAATACTGCTCCTTTGCAGTATTTCACTTTTAATTGCTCGGTGTCACACTGAGAATCCCAACTTTAATCTCCCCCTCCTCCCCCCTCCTCCTCTCACTTCTACCCACACGCACTGACACACAAACTCACACCCCTTCACTTGTGCAGTGAGTAACAATGAGCTGTCAAGAAGAGATAATCGCTGCAATCATTTCTGATTCTCCTCACCATTCACCCAATAAATTCCTTTGTGTCGCTGATCTGATGCTAAAGCATAACAGCAGGAAACACCGCCGTCGCCAAAGTTACACTGATTATCGACTTAAATCTGTTTTTCCGGTGCCAGATCAAACCTGATGTGATAGATGCAAACAGCCATCCCTGTGTTTTGTCAAAAAGCCTAATTTGCGATACACTGGAGGCTGGATATCCAGTAATTCAACTAATAACTTTGGTGAAAATATGGAAAAGCGATATTGGTGCGTATTTACGCACAGATGACACTGGTGGTAATTAGATGGCGCAAAATATAACAGCAGGTTCTCTGGGACTAGAACTAGAATAGACTACAGCCAATCTATTAGATCTATTGTAAAAATAACACAGGACATGGTGTTATTATAAACTCATTTAAGAATAAAAAAAAAATGCAAAGCAAATTAAACCTACTGGAAAAATACTTCAGGTTGGTGGTTTTCGGTTATGAAGTGGAATGACACCGACTAAATGACACCCCCCCAGCCTCACAAAGCAGTAAATCCATAAGTAAAGTGACTTACCTGCGCCTTAGTTTGTTGTTTTCTAGTTCTCCTTCGACGCGTACAGTTTCAGTGCCAGCTCGGTCATATGGCCGCGGGCTGACGGCGGGGATGGGACCGGAACGCAGCACAGGCAGCAGGAACACCTCTGTAGTCCGCTCTCCGCACACCCCGGGATGTGTCGAGCATCGGGTCTGTCTCCAGCTTCTTATGAGGAGGAGAGTCACCGGCTCCGGTGCGCGCTCCCCCTGTGCGCGTCCGCGTCAGGGCTGGTGGTTATAGCCGCCTGGGCTGGGGCTCACGGAGGGCTGCTTGTCCCAACAGGTGAGATGAGCATGCAGCTTTTGCATCGATATTCCTTCCACCTTCTATTTATTATTATAGATATTTTTAATTATCATTTATCCTTTTTTTTTTTTTTTTGAGTAGCAAGCAAAACATTGAGAGGTGAAGTTGATGCTCTTGGCTGGATTATGGAAAATTCCTGCATGTTGCAAACCGTTGTGCAACCACTGCCTAAGAGTCTCCGCAGCATATTTATGTCTACTGAAAAAAATGTTAAATAGTCACATGTGAGACCATGTAACCTTCATCTGAATGGATTTATTCTCAATCAATAGACACTAGAGACACGAGGTGACCTGGGTGTTTGCATCATGCAGAATATAAGCTCAGAAACTTCCCATCTCCAGCAGTGAGCAGGGCCTTCTATATATAATGGAGTGAAACCCTCTGCAGTGGAACCCTCTAACTGCATTTTTCATGGACTGCCCACTCTGGACACTTTGACTGCAGAATACCAGCAACACTGAGCCTGTTGTGTGCCGACTGATCTAAGTCTATGTATTTGGACAATGATTGTGTATTAATCTCTTAAGGGAACCGCTTGACATTTGGAGTCTGTTATTTAGCTTTTTCTTCTGCTAGAACAAGGCCGGAGAAAAAGGGAAAAAGGCAGTGAACGAGCTTTATACTCATTGGGTTTAAGTACAAACAATGCTGACAAGCCACTTACTGAACAGTGGGGGTAACACAGTGGGTCTGAGTCTGCTGCAACAAGATAACAGACCAAGAAAACGAAATACGTCCTTACTTTGAAGTGTGTATATTCAGACCGTGTATACAAATCACACCTATAGAAAAATGAGTGTAAAATTTTCATCACTTATTCACTTAGGTATTTATTATGGGTTTACAGGGTAGCCTAAAGTTCCTCTTCACATGCTGATCCAGAGGCTGTAATTTGCACTTAGATTCATTAGTTTCTCCACTTCCACATGAATTTGAGATTTCCTCATATTGCTTCATGCTTACAGTCTGTGTCAGGCACATTTCAGAAAGAGATCAACGGAGCTGTAAAGCAAAGGCTGCTATCTGAATGGGACCCCTGTTGCTCATGTGGGTTGGAAAGGGTTTTTGATGGGAGTGAGAGAGAACAGGAGCCACTGTTAGTGGCCCCCATACTGGCATCAAGACCTTTTATTCATAAATGTAGTCTCATGGGTCTGAACTAGTCTGCATCAGATGCAGGGATGAGGAGTAGCTGCGGGTACTGTAATTCAAGTTTTCTGCTCTGGAAATGCAAATGGGAGAAGTTTGTCAGAACGTATAGGTGCTTCTATGAAACTGAGTTTATTTTAGTATCTGGCACTTTTCCAGCTTTTTAGATCCAATAATAAAAGGTAAATGTAGACATATTTCCCCCAGGATGGACCTAATGATGACCTCAGATAAATGCAAAAAAATTATACTCTTGCTCTGAGCCATCCCATAATTAATTAATTTTTAATCAAATCTTGGGTCCAAAAATAGGCCCCAAATATGGACAGTTAAATCTCCCTGGGTGTCAGTGCATTAGATGTGAAAACATGGCTGTAAATGGTCTTATATAGACTCTAAATAAAGACACTGTGTTAAATGTGTCCATCCTAGTGGTTTTTCTAATCCACAAATGTGGGTTTTTCATCAATCTACGGCTTATTCCAGGTTTCACTTGTAACCCATCGTGTCCACTTGTGTTACTTGCAAAACCTGACTGTTTAAACGCATAATGCACATAAATTGTGAAAGATTTTGCAACGGTGGTCATTTTTGTTACTCTGCCTTGTATTATTAGTTCAATTCCCAAAATGTATCTATGAGAGAATAACAAGATATTCAAAAAAGAGTAGCACGTAATTTTCGTGTCCTTTTGACCGTGTTACATGCAGATTTTTGTATAAAAAATAATGTAAAATAATATAAAAGTGTTCCTTTCTTTATTTAGGATCCCCATTAGCTGTACCATAGCTACAGCTATTCCTCCTGTTTTATCTGAAAAATACTTTCTATCTCAGTCAGTATTTATTTTTTTAAATAGTCCCAAAGTGCTTCCAAACTCGCTTCATAACATTAGTCTACATCTGGGTTGAATTTTTAGCCCCATGTCCTGTTTTTAGGACCAGTTTCATCGAAGCACCCATATGTTACAGTAAAAAGCAGAAAGTTTCACTATTCCAACCACATTTTAAATATTTTTGAGTCCCAAACCCAGTTATTTGATGCTCCCAAACACTGTAAGCTCTACTATCATTTCCAAATGAAGCTCTTTAAGTTATTATAAATTATCCAGAGGACACAAGAGACGCCATCCCTTAAGCATCAAGGTCATCCGATGAACCAAATTAATGTTATTGTTCTTCAAAAGGTTTGACTGCAGTGTGTTGGATTCAAAGCTTCAGAAAAAAACTCTTTAGAAAGCAATGTTTACTGTAACTACGCCATAATTAGTGTATAAACAGTTAGAGTCAACGCTGCACTGTTTTCTCAGGCCTGTGTATCGCTGTGTTATAAGTGTTGCCTATAATTAGAAAGTTATACAGTGAAAAAGAATGGAATGAACAGGCTGAGCCACTGCAGCAGTAGAAGCAAGTCTATTAATGTGGAACTTTGTGACATGTCACATACTTGGTTCATGCAAAGGGCAATTAGTTGTAAAAAAAAAAAAAAAAAAAAAATCTAATCGAAGTGCCCTTTTAGAGGAAATAAAGTGAGTCATCATGTAAGTAAATGCTAATTGTAATGTATTGTGTAAACAAATTTTGGACTATGGCAGCTTAAGTCCAGAAACATTACAACATGGCAACTTTAAGCAGAGATATGTGAGAATATGTTTTAGGTTTTTAGACTTTTAGGCTCATAACAAAGTGCAACAATGGTGTAAAAAAAAAAAAAACCCTGAATAAAATATAAAGTCTGGAATATTCATTGGTGGAAAATATCACCTTCTACAGCAGCATTGTAAAGCAATAAAATCCAAATAACACCAAACAGAGCAACTATCAGAAAGATACAAAAATGTCACCAACCCCGTACAAGTGCACGGCGGAATACATTAGCAGGAGAGATGATCGAGAGGAAAAGCAGTGGGACCCCCTGCTAGGCCTTCTCATACATTACCAGCTCAGAGCTTCCCAGCAGGCATCAACCACCACATACCAGGGTGTCGAGCTTTTATATCGCCAGGGGCTGGTTGGTTTTAATATGGGGCAACACTCTGCTTTTCCCATTTCTCTACAGACAGTCACTTCCCTGACACATCCACGCACAGAAACAAAACACACCCACACGAAAGGATTAAAATAAAGGTTCTCACCATTTAATTAAAATCGATTGTCAGGAGAATAACACACAAAATTGTGCTTGGTGTGCTTAACTGAAATGATGCAAATTAATTTTATACATATACACACTTGTATGTCACATATATGTACAATGACAGATACAATACTGCGATGTGAGTCCACATGTAAAGCAACTGTAACTTTGGGTAGTATTTTCAGAGCAAGGCGAGACTTGTAAGATCCGATCCTGCTTTCAGTTTAGCTATGGGTGTGTTGTTGAGAGACGAAATCACCAATACGGTCAGCCACTTTACAATCACACAGTGCTTTATGTTTGTTACATAGAGATGCTGCAGTTTTATTGCCTTCAAACATTTGCATTTTTGATTGTGTTGGTCTTATACATGCCGGTTAAATACAGTAAACCCATGGGCCAATGCCACGGCCAGCTCAGTGACAAAAAGCTCCATGTGATGCTTTGATCAGACAGTTAGATTATTTTAACCTGAAATATGCACTGTTAATCTTGACACCAAGCACCTTGGGAAAGATTGGAGAAATTAGAAAATCTACATCACAGTGGAATACTGCCACCTTGTGGAGGAACACGGCCGAAACTATCGCTTGAATAAAGTGCTGCTACTCTCACTGATAAAACATTTTCCCTGATGTCACTTTAACAGCTACACAAGTGACAGTGATCATGAATCCTTTGCTAATCTCAGTTCATTTACTGGCAGTCATGATAAAGAGGAAATCCACTGATTCTTCCACATCTATGGTGTAAGACTGCTAGAAATTAAGTGATTTTTTTTTTTTTTTAGAGTATTGCAGCCTTTAACAGGAATTCAAATCAAACTAAATGACTTCTGAGTGAATGATGCTTTTATCACATCAGCCTCAAGGCACATTAAACACATTTATGTAAAAAAAAAAAAAAAAAAAAAAGTGTTGCTGCTAAAAGCTGTAATTACCCTTGTGTGATTCACTCACACTCTCTGTCTTACTTACAAACACACACCAGTCAAAAAAATGTCACTTCCCCATGTGGGCGGACAGTGTTGTGCATTGGCAGCATGTCTACGACTCATGCACACTTTTAGAAAATACTTCTGTTTGGAATACATTTTACTGCAAACTGAAGCTCTTGACTGTCATAACACTCTATCAGAGTTTACTGAGTGCAGCCGGTGATGACTTCCCTTGAAATGAGGATATACTCCTGGTGTTGAATGAAATCAACAGGCAGTAATGACAGAAGCAAACTAAGTGACGGTGCAGAAGGATGGACAGAGAAAGAAATTATAATTATTTTCATGAACCCAGGATTAAAATCCAAATAAACCGTAATATCACTGCAGTAGTGACCCTCTACCTTTCAACCGTACCTACATCATACCATCAGCTTTCACTCAGTGGCAGTATGTGACCGTCATCCTTACATTCTGAGCTTATTCGTTCTGGTTGCATGACTTCGGCGTCCTCTCACACTCATGATGGCGTCAGTGCTGTGGAGTCCAGGCTAGGCCTCCCAGCCGGTACCTCGTACTTGAAGACCACACTGAACAGCTTCCCCCCCAGTCGGTCGGCCAGCCAAGAGTTCTTGATGACAGCCATCTTGAGGCTCTCACAGCTGAGCATGGCGTAGTAGTTGGTGTGAATGGCTCGGCCCATACCCTCGATAATCACCAGGTCGGTCTTCCGCTCCCGCACCACTGTCGCCAGCACTTTGTCCAGACGGCTGGAGAACGCAAAGAAAAGGTTGACCTTAAATGATCACGAGGCAGTATTTTTCTTCAGTGTCATAATCTGACAATTCAAATATTGCTTTTAAATGATCCCAATACATAAGAAATGACCATATTTAAAGCAAAAGTGGAGGTTTTTCAGACCGCTCTACAGTCTTACAAGTTTATCGCAGCCACACTGTGACATATTT
This sequence comes from Apogon hyalosoma, assembly GCA_037367295.1. Classification (NCBI taxonomy): domain Eukaryota; kingdom Metazoa; phylum Chordata; class Actinopteri; order Kurtiformes; family Apogonidae; genus Apogon; species Apogon hyalosoma. Next base: position 7,200,709 of record JAPQRP010000024.1, read on the forward strand.
GGGTACGCCTTTATAACCCAGAAAGTCCCAGTTTTGTGCCACTTCCAAAATTGTTTTCTGTCTATCTTTAACTTTTCTTAAGTGATTTATCACCATTTGTTATAATATTATCCTCTGTATTCTGTCAGTGTAAATCATGTATTTTCCTGTATTTAATTCAATGATCATGTAGATGTTCATAAAAGCTCAGAGTAAAGTTGAGGGCTATTATATCACAAATGAAGAAAACTGAAGAAAAAGTGACTTTTTCAGTCAAATCTATCATTATTTGAACATAAACCCAGTGTGTCCATCCACTGTCACTGATCCAACTCCATGAGTTTTACTGGTGAATCAATGTTGTAGAAGATTATGGTGTTTCCATGGTAACTACGGAGCTTCTGAACATCCAACTGGATCATATCTGATGACCATGAAATGATGAATTATTTATTTATTTATTAGGATCCCCATTAGCTGATGCAGGGCATCAGCTACTCTTCCTGAGGTCCTCCCAAACTGCATTTTATACCAATTATTTCCATGTATTTATAGGATTAGTGGATCAACAGGTATTTAACGGTTTAGATAAGTAGATGGTTTAGATTGACAGTGGATGTTTGGGTCTTAAGGGGATAAATACATATATAGATGATGACAACACATGCTGAATATCCGGGTACAACACAAGCCCAAGTACAAGAATAAAACTTTATCATGTGCATCATCGGTCTGTGTTGTTGTAATTGAAATAACGATGTAACTCACAAATCAGTGATTGTGTTGTATGGAAAAGATCACTCTCTACTTGTACATAGTTTTTTCTCTTTTTTCTTCTTTTACCAGGTTATCTGACATAAAACAAAAAACATTATTCTGGCTTTTAGAGCACACAACAGATGTGTTATATGTACATATGATGTACCGAATGTGAATGTATGATACTGAATGTCAATAAAAAATACATCAAAAAGAAGAAATAATGCTGTAAATCCAGTGATTGTGGTGTTACAAAACTCAAGTTGAGCAGGGAAATGTACAGTGCATATTCAATTTTACAGGTATTTTTCAACTACAATAAAGAAATGATGCATTAGCGCTAAAAACAGTGTCACAATCAGTGCAAAACCATAGATCAATATTATCAAAAGTCCAAACCTTAGATCCAGGCAGGGGGAACTGGAACCACTCTGCACCAACGTTAATCTGTCCTCCTTCAGCCCAGCCCTGAACAGACCACAGATCAGTGCAAATGCAGGTTTTTAGGTCAAATCATAAGGTCAGATTTCCAACACAATATGTTAGAAGTTTAGGATAATGTTTCTGTAATTTATAGTTACAGTCTGTTTTCTGCATAGTTCTAACTTGCATTAGTCCTGCCCAGCCAAAAAAAAAAAAAAAAAGACTAAAACTAGCATTACTTTAATCCCACTATGAACACTTACTGTATCACTGAATCCATAGCAGCAATTCTTTCTGTCAAAATTTGCAGTTCACCATTTGTTACATCATTCAAAGCTGGGCCAGAGTTGCTGGCCAATACAACCTAAGGAATGGAAAAAGAGGCAATTTATTAGATCTGACCAGTTACAGTGTATTCTCATGTAAGTTGTTAGGGTGCCTTACCTCTGTTCCCCGAGAGAGAAGCTCTCTGACAAAAGGCATCACCCCTAGAATGATGTCTACTCCACTATTATCTACGAAAAACAAGGCACACTTATGAGGAGGACCCTGCAAGAGAAGACCAGGATGGATTGTATTCAAGAAGTAATCATAAAAACAGCACCACAAGAATGTAATATTGCTAAAAGTGCTTGCTTTTGGGGTTCATCCCTGTTAACCTTGATGTATGAACACCTCTGGTAATGTGCTTTTGATTAAATGTCTAACCTCTCACTAAAATGTGACGAGTGTCATGAAACAACAGAAAAAGAGCCTGACCTTTATTCTCTCAAACCACTGGTCATAAGAATCAACAAGCCATGGGCGTTCTGATGGAAAGAAAAGAAAAAAAGAATGTTTTATGCACTAAAATATGAGTGACATCATGTACTTACTACTCAGAGGACGTTCAACAGCACAAATTACTATATAAAAAAAAATGTAAGAGACCTTCCAGCTGCCGTTTAGCTTCCTCAAAACCAAACTCAGGATCAGACTCCAGGACACTGCATCATATCAAGACAAATTGTGCAAAATGTAAAAAGTACATCAGAGCAAAAGGTTCAAAGCAGAAGAGGATCTATAGACCTCTAAAGGGCTGTGATACCAAGGTTTTTGCAAACTACAAAGCCTTTGGCTGCAATTTAAAAACAGGGTTCCTACACATGTGACATTTCTAATTTCCATACTTTTTCCAGACGCCTTGGTAAAAAAATTCCAACCAGTCTTTTTATTTGGGATTTAAGAGCCAGTCGTCAGAGAATTTCCATCTACCCATTCTGAGTTCTGCCAGCGATCATACAAGCCATGTTGAATATCTGCTCACCAACAGTGTGTGAACATCACCTGTCCGTCAAAGCAGCAGTGACACTTGACGACACCTGGGCGGGCCTTAAAATTGGTTGGAGGAGGATAAGAGCAGAAGGCGGGGCATTCAACTTGTCAATCTGCCCAAATGTTTTCTGGGACACGTAGCCTACTGTATGTGCTCTCACACAAACATTTTAGCCGCTCTAGCAAGCGCCTTAAAAAACAGATTGATCCATTTCTTTTTTTAGATATTCATAATTTTATGTTTTAGAAAACAGAACAGTGGAAACAGTCTGGGAACATGAATATTTTCCATTCATTTGTTTCAATTTTCCATACTTTTCCAGACCTGGAAATTTATAAAATCAAATTCTATACTTTTCCATACTTTCCCTACCTGCGTAGGAACCCTGTAAAAAATATTTTAAAAAAAGTTGCCATATCGTTAGCCTCATAGCATAATTGCCTAAGTCATATTTTTGGCCAAATTGTGATATCTATGTATAGTGAAGTAACAATGTTTGGAGAGTAAAGTAACACAGATATCACAATTTGGCCAAAACTATGACTTAGGCAATTATGCTATGAGGCTAACGATATATAAAGCTTTCCTAAAGAGACAGGAAACTCCTGCTAAGATGACCTGGCAAAGGCTGGTCTGTGTAAAGCAACGATGACAGATGATCGAGGAGAATCACTGAGGTGTTGTTGACAGTCATAGATGGTATTAAAGCAAAAAACTTCTACACAGCTGCTTACGAGGTAAAAGTGTTTCAACTCCACTTACTCTGAAACAGCCTTAGCTCCCCAGTCGAAGACGTTACCAGCCAGGACGCCCCTGACCAGTGCAAACTGCCGTTCTTCCCAGCTCAATTTTTCCAGGGACTTCACGGCCTTCTGGTAGTACCTCAGAGCGACATCGTTCTCTCTTTGTTTAATCTGCAACAAAATGGAAGCGACACAGGTTCTTGATTCTCACAGAGCCTAAAACCAGTGAGAAACTTTAAAAAGGAAAATATTATAACAACATATACAATACTGTGCAGAAGTCTTAGGGCATCCTTAGCTATGCTGTTTTCACGCAGTTGTGATTAGCAAAATATCTGTTTCTCAGTCTCTTTATTGAAATTAAACAAACAATAGAGGGAAACATCGTGCACCATAGGGCTGCACAATATTGGAAAAAAATGACATTGTGATTTTTTTGTAACTGCAATATATATTGCAATATGAAAAAATCCTCAGGAGGATATAATAACTGTGTGGTGCCGATGTAAATGGTCAAACAAATTAGTTGTGTTTCCTCTCATGTCGACATAGAACACGTGTTTCAGTTTCATCCTTCTTGTAGCCGAAATAATTCCAGATAACTGACGTTGCTTTTCTTTTTGGCACCAAGTCTTTGTTTTCTGTGATTTTTTTCTCTTTTGTTGCTCATCTTTCAATGTTGTTATTAATGACTCACAGTGTGTGTCAGGCACCCAGGTTGAACTTAGATGAGAACATGTTGAGTTCATTTGTCCCCTACATTGCAAGACCTGCGGTGTGACTATTGCGCACATGTCATCGCAATGGCAACGCTCAAATGATATATTGTGCAGCTCTAGTGCACAGCATTAAAATCTTACAAAAATATAAACAACATGGATTCTACAGGAAACAGTATTTAGTGTGATTTCTGTTCTCATGACAAAAACAACCTCATACAATAAGAAACACTGGGCATGTGTTGAATGAAACCTGGTGTAAAACACTAGAAGATGAATTCACTAAATATCATGTCTGTGGAGAAGAGTTCAAAACATGCTAAAATCAAAGGAATGTCACACTAAATATTTATACTCTATATTTCAGTCGTATCTTGTTACAGAGACTGAGAAATATGTACCTGTATTAAAAACAACAAGTCTGGTTCTGGCCAAAAACCTTTGCACAGTACTGTATATGCAGTCTAAATTATAAGAATATAATTTAGCAGATGAAAGCATGAAGTAGAGAGCCACACTAGCTTTGCAGCACACAAAAAGGAAAAAAAAAGAAAACACAAAGATGACAGATTTTACTCAGACCTTAGAGTAGGGATCAGGAAAGTTGAACTCGTTTAAACAGTGTTCCCTTGTGTCTAACAGACTTCTGACAGTGAGGGATCCATAAGCACTAGGTGAGAAGAAAAGCACTCTATATTAGCAAAGGAGAAACACATACGTACACAAAACGAGGCTGGGGCAGTTGATGTAAAGAACACCTTTATGGAAATATGACCATTAATAACATAACTCTGCCAGGAAGTCTAACCAGGAATGTACTACTACCATTTTTTTCTGTCATTCTACCACCCTGGTTTATTCTTTTTAACACATTACTCATGCTCACCCTGTTCCTCTGAACTCAACTAAACAGAAGAATTTTATATCAGCAAGATAGATAGGTGCCAACTGGGACGCCGTAAAGGGGGGGGGGGTAAACATGATAAATTCATGGGGCCCAGCATTTGCAGGGGGCCCAGTGGATTTGGTCAGAAGTGGTGAAAATTTCACGTAAGCTCCGCAGCAAAAAAGAGGCATAGAAGCCGGGAGTCGGACATTCAAAGTTAAGTTTTACTTTCATATTCGCGCCCATTTTGGTTGTTATGGCACTCGTGAAACGCACCCCCATACCTCCAGTTGTTACACTACATTTATACCCCCCAGCTTTGGCAATAGATTTATATATAATTTATTTTCTGAGGGTCCCACGTTTACCTTCCATGTGGTCCACAATTGGTAACAGCGCCCCAGGGTGCTAATAATACTGATGCAGACGGCAGAGGAAACAGTCGACTTTTAGTCTACTAACAAGCAAAGTCAAACAGATGACGAATAAACAGAGAGGGTCCTTACAAAGGCTGGTGGCGGAGGGTTTGGAGTTTGTGTCTGTACTTCTGACGGAACTTCTCTGCTCTCTCTGCAGCCTCTGGCATATCGGGTTGGCTCGCCACTGCTCTTTTGACCACCTGCTCAGTGAAAACAACAATGGTAATCGGCTGTAGTTTCTCTGCTGTTCACAAAGATAGTTCCAATGTCCCTGTATCTCACAGATATGTTCTATCAACAATCGATAACAAGTTGAATTTGTGAGGTTGTCAGGTTCTGTTCTATGTTAGAGTCCTGTGGTCTTGATGCAGGAGATCGATCTCCCAATAGAAGTGGGTGGTACTTTCACTGGAGGAGAACTCAGCTAATTCAAAGTCCATATATGGGCGAAGTCAAGGGAAGGTTAACATCTGGTCAAAAAAATGCAATTACAATAATCTACACCAAACTTACATTTTTGGGTACGTAATTACTTATATTTTCAGGAAAATGTATTTTGAAATGAGAAAACATTTGTAAAAAAAAAAATAAAAAATTGGAGTTTTCTGAGTGTGAATGTTTGTGCAGTGATACAGTTTAGTGCCTCATTCTGGTTCATTTTATAAACTCTATAAATTAACTACATTTATTCCAAATACATTGATAATTGACAATTATATTATTTATGTCATATTCTAGACACACAGTGTTAAAATTAATAAATGCATATATCTTTGCAAAATACATTTGAGTATAATGTTATTATTTGTATGTTGTAAATATTGTAGAAAACAATGTATTTGATATTGATAATTGAAATAAAAATGTTTAATTTGATATTTCCTTTTGTTGTCCATCTGTGACACTGCCATTTTTCTAAACTCTTTCTATTTAGGTCTGATCAAATATTTGTGTCCTCTAACCAACTACTGGGTTGTAAAAAAGAGGGTTTAAGGTAAACACTGAATACATTTGAGGAGGAAAATGTCAGAGGAACTTCACTGTGGAGAACTGTGGAATTCTAGCAAAAAATAGACTAATTTTTTGCCCATTTATGATGCAGTCATTTTTGGTATTTTTCATTTAAAAATATTTGAAACTAAATTTTGCCCTTTGAGTCTGTTTCAGATGGCATTTAGACCTTTACAGTTATGTGGCATATTTGTCTTAAACTTGTCTGGTTCAAAAGTTATGAATCAAAAAGCAGTGGGATGTCCATCCGTGATGCCCTCGACCTCACCCATTTGACTTCCTACCAGTGGTCAATAATAACTATATTGATATCTGTAACCATTTCCATATTGTAAGCCGATGATAATCAAAGTGTGGTCAGCAAATGCCCCCAAGTGACCGCGAGAGGATGTCATAAAAAAGTCAAATTTATATCAGTGTTTCTCAAATCACCCTCATCTGACTTCAAAAGCAAAGTTACAAGTACACATAATTGTTTTCTAAATTAAAAGCAAATCAAATGTCGCTTAAATAAGCTTAAGAGTAGACTTTTATTGACTGTGTCTGTGCAAACCCACGTTTTGCATCACCGTCTCTGTACAGTTACGTTACCTAGGCTACCTATTGTCAAATCAAAGACCTCTTGTGACTTGTGAATTGTTGTGGAAATGAAGTAGAATAGCTAACTAATCAGAAACAAAGAATGAAACGAAACAAAGAGTGACTTGAACAATTCTAAAATATGATAATGAATCGACGACTGAAGAGAAAAGCTAGAGAAATGCCGACCAACGTTCGCAACAAGGTGCAAAGACATTCTGTTAGCATGGAGCTATTAGCGCCATTTGTAATATACTGCAGACTTAATTTGTAATATACAAAATATAATAATATTGTAATATAGCCTGTTTTAAAAGTTTTTTTGTGTTTTTTTATGTGTTTTTGTTTTTTTTAGGGTGAGACTGGGAAACTGGCCGGCTGGTTAGGTGGTCCGTGAATTTTTTTTTTTTTTTTTGTATGATACAGTGGTCCTTGGTGTGAAAAAGTTTGAGAACCCCTGTTATAAGCCATCAATATATGGCCCATTATAAGTAAAGGCACATTGTTTTATACATAAAAGATTTGTCAAAAATGTACTTTTGAGATTCTCATCTATGGTAACTTTATATGTTCAATTTGTAATCCTGATTAACACTGTTTATTGGTGTTAATCAGGTGGTGTGTCCCACAAGGAGGGGAATTGGTGGGGGGGCAAGAGAGGGGTGTGTTCTGTGTGTAATGTAGGTGTAGTGTCCACATTTTGTTGTGTAATGTTGAATTTGTTTGTTTATTGTTGAAAACTGAAAATTAAAATCAATAAAAACAGTTGATTACAAAAAAAAAATCTAAAATTCTCGAAATTGTGAAGAAAATTGTCACAAGGAAGCTACATATAAAATATGAAAGGAATTTGAGCAGGAGTTTCATCGGAGACATTTGAAAAAACTGTTAATGAAGACGATGAACTCGCCGCCAGAAACAGCGCCTTCACAAACAGCTCATGGTCGATCAGCCATTGAGCTAAAAAGCAGTTATCATACCGTGAATCAATCCAGTTCATTGCACATGAAAAACTGAACCAAAGATGCAATATACCATCCACAACTGTGCCTATTTTATTGTTACATTTGATGTGTAACATGATGGAATATTGTATCAAACAGAATGCATTTACATCCATTTCGAAAGCTTGAAACCACACAGCTGTCTAAGAGGAAAACTGTTCTCCATGCACATCATCTGGTTCTTCTATTCAATCAGTCCACAGCAGAGGAAGCAGAGATAACTTTTTTGTTTTAATTCACAGCTCACTTCACCACAAACATAATCCCTTATCTATTTGTGAAATCATCTTTCTTCCAGGGTTCCAGGACTAAACACGGTGAAGCTGCGTTTCAGTTCCATGAGCTAAACTCTGGAGCAGTGAGACAGGCCTCTACTCTGACAATGTTTAAGTCCAGGCTGAAAACGGCTCTGTTCAACTGTGCACAGAACAACTGAAAGGGTTCTATCTGACCTCTGATCGTTTACTTTATTTTAATTGATTATTATTTATGTTTTATTGATTATGTTTTAACTGTAATTGTGTGTTTTTAACTTGTCCCTTTTCCATTTCTGTAAAGCATTGTGAACTGCCCTGTGTATGAATTGTACTATACAAATAAATTTACCTTGCCTTCCTACAGGTTTCTACAAATTAAATTTAAGACTTTTTAAGACCTTTTTAAGACCACTTTGAATAGAATTTAATGCCCATTTCACAGCCGCTCCCCTCCACTCGTGTCCACCAGGTTGAGAACGATCTTTTCTCCAACCAGGCATTATTAAATTTGCACTTCAACATGCTTACTTTTCACTTGCAAGTCATCCCTTAAAGTTCCCAAAGTCAGCTTATGTGCATGTGTGTTGGGTTGAATGTTCTGTGATCATTTCTCACCGGGGGATGCAAAGTTATCAATAATCAGTTCCTAATTTCAATATAAATTGTCAGGTTGGAACAGAGTAGCGTAATGTTAGTTTCTTTGCAGCTTGGACATTTCTCAAGACACATTTAAACACAACATAGCGAACAAGTGTATGGCAACCTAACTTAAGACCTGCCATATCAAATTTAATATCTTTTAAAAACTTTTTTAAGGTATTAAATGCAGATTTGTAATTCAAGACTTTTAAAGCCCCGCAGAAACCCTGTTCTTCATCTCTGAACAGTATATGCTGTTTTATTCTGAATCAAAAGGTCCACTGTACCCCATCTAGAGCCTCCTCAAAGCAGTAGAGCCAGTATTCACGGGCCAGAGCATCCTCTGTGAGATCAACAGTGTCGGGGATGTAAGACGAAGGATCCTGCAGCAGAGGCAAATTCACCAGCTGCCTCTCCAGACGATCCATCTCCAACATGTCAAACTAAACACAGCAAAGACATGGAGGAAAACAACTGCGTTATTCTCATCTATAACCTCAGGCAATTTTCATCCCCATCACAAAGTCTCTTCCAGTAATCACTTTGATTTCTTTTATGTTGGGATGATTCCTGGCCAGAGTGTGTTAAATTTCAATGTTAGCATTTTTCATGTTATGAGACAACAGGAAAGGGCGATGAAGCAAGAAAGTTCATTAACTGGGGACACAATCAATACTCCATTAGAGGGTTGTGGTTCTTTTTAATGCATCTAGAGGAGGTTTCTGTGGTAGTAAGATGTCAAAGATGAGCTACTATTTTATTTGCAGCCCTGTAACACACTGTGCAATACTAAAACTAGTTAGTGAAAGCTAGGAAAAGCAGGAATTTGAGTAGGGAATCAAAAGGCAGTGAGGGGAAAAAACACTTAAAGCTCATCAAAGTATAGACCCTTGCCACATGACGTCAGGGGTCATGTGATTTATGTTTACGTGGCCATATCGGAAGACATCCCACAAGCTAGAAAGAGCAGAGCAGAGGCAGGCTTGTTAGACAGATAATTGTACTTAATAATTGTAGTCATGGTTAACTTTTGTGCAGTCATAGGCTGCTCAAACAGAGCGGGACATGGTGAACAGAAGTCTTTCTGCAGGATCCTCTCTGTTTGAACTAAGCAGGGAGAAAAATGTAAGCAACTCAGTGCCCAGAGACAGAGTACCAGTGTGGTAGTAGAGCTACGGTCACCTGTGGGCTGGATATGACCTACAACCATTAAAAGTGGTGAACAACAGGGATGGTGCAGGTTATTCACGGCTCGGTATATTGCGGTTCTCGGGTTGCGGTTCGGGCGCGAGGGCCGGATGCAGAGCCCGAGCTTTACGCCGAACCCCGGGGCTCAAACGGGGCTGGGTGTGGCGCACAGCTCTGGCCGGCATCTGGTGTTCTGGGCTGACAGGACACCGGCACCGGCCTCTGTGTCCAGCCAGTACCATGAACTATGACTGAAGAGCCACAGCAGGGGACCGTAGGTCTACTCTGTTATGTGGTAGTGATATGAAGAAAGGTCAAAAAAGATGTGTTTACACATCTAAAATAATGACTGTTTTGGTACATAACATATCTGAAAAATGTAAATGTTACTAATGTTAGGTGTTCCTGCTCCCACTCAGCACATGTCTTTTTAAGGGTCAAACCCATCGATCATAGCCAGTTTCTCATACTGTTGCCTTTCATCAGGGTTCAGAGTTTGAACACAGTCTACCATAGATAAACAATAAACTGGCACTAATAACCCGTTTAAAATATCTTATCACTGATAAAGCAGCTGCTAAACACACAGTCTGTCACTGTCTTGCCTCCACTCTTCCACTCTTGTCTTCCAATATGAGGGTGTATCTGTTTACTTCCAGTATTGATGACATGAGTGGCAAGGGTCTATTAGAAAATATCATGAAATCAGCCAGAAAAGTCATAATATTAATGGCCATGTGGACATACTGGCATTTATCACTATTAAGTGGAATTTATGTTCAGTAAGTTATTCCGTTTCACAGCAGAATGTGGGCCTCAGTTTGTCTTGAAACAAGTGAGGACGTAGCTGAATTCCTGTTGTGAATAAGTGAAGTGTTTACAGTTTCAACACAGAGAACTTATGACTAAGAGCCACATGTGATCAAACCAGTGCACACAAGTAAAACGGACGGAAATACTTACGGGAAACTGAAGGAGAGGGTTAGGTAGACAGAAAAATTTGTGGGGAGGAAATGAAAAGAAAGATTATCAAATGGATGAATGACTGTCAGTGTTTTGTTTGGATTCAGTGAGGACAGAGTGATGACATTTCCATAAAGCAGGTGACAAATAATATATGAAGATGCTCAAATTTCTGAATTAAAAAGAAGAGAAGGAATAAAAACCAATGAAAGCAAAGAATATGACACAGCTTCATGCCCTTGTCTCTGTTTTTTCAATCTGCAGACTCACCGTTCCACTACGTGCACGTTGCATTGGATTCATATCTGGAGAAACGCTCATCAGGCCTGAGCTTCCAGCATAATTCTCCCCCCAGCTGTACTGGTTTGGGTCTAAAAATACAAGATACCAATATAATAAGGCTGTATATTCACAGTGTGATACTGAGCAAACATCATTGCACATTTTTCTTGCATAGGTTAGGTTCATATATAGAGCTAAATTCATCAGCACCTCTTTCCAACCTTTAAATTCTTTGGTTCTGTTCTACGACCATTATTTTTCACACTATAACATAGAAAAGTAAAATCCCAAAGACTTTATTCACTCCTGATGTTAATGTAAACTCATCAGATTCCTCCAAAATGACAAATTTCTAGTTAGTCCAGATGTGTGGAAGCATTTGAATTGTTGTGATGTCCAGGTATCTGTAGATGTTTCCTTACTGTCTTCCTCTGCTCCTTTAAGAAATGCTCCAATGGCTCCGAGATAGCCTTCATGTCTTAGAAACAAAGCCTGAACTTCACCCTACAACAACAAATCAGAAGACAGAACATTATAATCTCATTGCTGTTCAACTTTGCTAATAATAAAGTAATTCCAGACTAAGCTCAAGTGTAAAACACAAGACTCTTGTTACGCAATTAAACTATTCAAATGGAAAAGTTATGTTGGGGGTTTTATATTTTGTTTATTCCAGGGTTTCTGCAGGTTTCAGCAGATCTAATGCTTTTTAATGCTGTTTTAATGCCACTTTAAACAAATTTAATGCCCATGTCCAACTGCAGATACACTTTTACATATAGTTTTATATATACGTGATGGTTTACCATCCACAGGCTTTAATCAGGTTCTGAATAGTTCCTCCTTTAATCACTTCTACTGAAATTTGCATTTTCCCATTTTTCCCACATTTGCCAACATTCCCTCCTTTCTTTCGCCACAGCATGAGCACGCTCACAGCACATTGCATTCTAAGCATCCGGTGTTGATGACACTGTGTATCAGCCATAAACAATAGCCAATTAAAGGGTTCCACCTGTCAATCATCACACTATACTTCTGATCAAAATTATTAAATGTTTATATAATCCAAATAAATCTTGAATAACAACACTTCTTTGCCATCAAGTGTATTTGATTTTTTAATGCCTCTGGACATTGAATTTAATGCTTTTTAATGTAATTTAAGGCCTTAATTTTCACCATTTAATGACTTTTAATGCTTTTTAATGACCCGCAGAAACCCTGTATTTGTTTATTTTGTGACAGCAGAGGAAGCGGCCTTGCCTTGGTGAAGAAGTTGATGCTGTAGGTGATGGTGTGCATGGTCACAGGGTGTCCTCTGATAAAGAAGCCTCCAAAATACACTCTGGACAGGTTGTGGAGCTTGGCATACAGACAGGCCAGCTGCCCGATGTCGTTGCTGATCATGTGGAGTAAGCTCTTAGCCATGTCTTCTTTAGAGAACTCTACAATTCAAAAGAGATCTTCATAAACAAAGACGCAAAATAACCAACCTGACAAAACACTGACACTTACACAACAGACACCTGACAGCATTCTTTCAAATGTCCTCCAGCTATGGTAAGAAGTTTTCACTGTGGCACTCAAATATGAAGTATAAGTATAATATGAAGTATATAAATATAAGTTATATGGGCATTGAGATGCCAATTAAATGCCCATATAAAGTGTATGAGCAGTTGAAGAATGAATCAATAGCAGCAGATGGAAAGTAACAAGCTTTGCATCAATGAGTTGGTAATGAGTTTTAATGTGTGTGGAATGGTGCAGCCTCTGCATTTCTGAATTACAAGTTGAGAAGGAGGAAAAAAGGCTGCATCACAAGTGGGTAAGAGGTCATCACTTCATTTCACAACAGGTTTTACACTAAAACAGAACATGAAACACTTTGCAAATGAGGCAACTGAAACACTGCATAAGGATTAGACTATAAATTAACTGATACTTAAAAATCCCAATTTTTAGTGCTGATTATTGGCAGATTATTAAAAAGAGGGCAGTAGTCAAGTAGGGCTGCACGATATTGGAAAAAACTGACAATGCGATTTTTTTTAACCCTGCAATATACATTGCAATATAAAAAACTACGCAGGAGGATGTAATAGCTGTGTGGTGCCAACGTAATTGGTCAAACAAATGTATTTCCTCTCATTGTGGCGACTGTCGAAACAGATCACCTGTTTCAGTTTCATCCTTCTCGTAGCTGAAATAATTCCAGATAACTGATGTCACTCTTCTTTTTGGCACCAAGTCTTCGTTTTCAGTGATTTTCTCTTGTTTGTTGCTCATTTTTCAATGTTGTTACCAGCTACTCACTCCATGTGCAGGGGCGTGGTCTGCTTTGGCAAACTGATTAAGAAGGATTGTGATTGGTGGATGGCTGTGTGCAGTGTGTGTCAGGTACCAAGGTTAAAATTACATGAGAACACATTGAGTTCATTTGCCTCCTACATTGCAGAATCTGCGATGTGACTATTGCGCATACATACATTGCAATGACGATACTGAAAAAACATATTGTGCAGCTCTAATTGGAAGAACAAGATGCAAAGTATAACATGTCATATGGTATAAACATGCCTCATTGAACACTAACCTGTATACATATATAACATTACAGGGCAGTGATATAACATCAGCATGCCCGTGTTTCACCTTTTTCAGCAGTTGCAGACTTTCCAAAACTGCTCGCAATAAGATCCCCAGTCAAGCCCAAGGACCCATAAGATCCTCCGTAGATATCTTTGACAAGCATGTCAACACTTGTATGTTGCCCTTTTGAGGCCAATTGTAGTAGCTCATCAAATCTCTACAGGGGGAAAGACATAAAGTGAAGAAGGCTTCAGGAGAAAAAAAAGTACTTCAGTGCAATTTTCAACAAAAACAATCGCAAAAGAAAAACAAGTTGTGCCTCATATAAAGTATTCAATAAAGATGGACGTTTTAAAGAGTTTTTACATTTTACTTGAGAGTGATAACCATTCAGCATGACAGTAAAAATATAAGGTGCTATAGTCGATACCTTTGTTTTGGTTAACAAGGCTCCGAGTCCCCAAAATGTGCCTCCACCTATTGAACTTCCTCCAATTCGCTCAAATTTGTCCTCTGATTCAACCTGTTGCAAAAAGGAAAAAGGACGTGTGGACAACTTACAGTCAGAAACAAAGATTCTTGTTTGTACAAATACATTGAAAAAAATACTCAGGATTAAATCATTATGTCATCTGTATATACTGTATGTTTAATTTTACATCATTGTCATACAAAAACAAACAACAAAATTCTTCCAACTGTCTGATTTGAGGATCTGAAACTATAAATGATCATGGTTTAACAGATTATGTTTCAGATGGACAGCTACCACCTAAACCACCAATAAAAACAGTCATTACCTTAACTATGGACACCCCAGAGCCAATGTTTACAAGCAGATAAGGGAAGATGTCTGGATGAGTGGTCTGAAAGCGAAACTCAGAGTCAGCGTGTTTGGCATACACGAAAGCCTCATGGGGGATGTTCCTCAGCACGAAGTTGCAGCCCTTGATGAGGCAGGTCATCTCATCCTCTTTGTCCACTCTGCCACAATGAAAAACACATGGAGACGCTGTCAAATATAAGCAGTAAATATTCAAATGTGGAATAACCCAATGGCCATTTCTTTCTCAGTCAAAACAGAAAAGTAGCAGCTACATGGCTGACATCTTGATACCAATGCCACTAAGGAGCAAACAAAAACATTTATTGTTATTTCATTGGGTATTACAGTGGCTATTGGCAGCCGGTTTGATTCCACGAACTGGAAAAGTTGTTGGCTGATGTGCCCTTGAGCAAGGCACTTAACCCCCATTTGCTCCCTGGGCACCTGATATGGCAAGCCCGCTGCTCCTAGTGTGGTGTGTTCCTGCATGTCCAAGTGATGGGTTAAAAGCAGAAGTTAAATTTCAGTGTGTAGTGCATTTACTATACTGACAATAAAGAATCTTAATCTAACAGCATCAGTAGATAAGAACACTAGTCATGTAACCTGAATACAGTTCTCTTTTCAGTTAATTTTCTTACATGAGTCAACCCGTTGACCACAAAGACAAAGGGATGCTGCTATATTTGTGTAACATTAAGAGTGAAAACTTTCTATTAACTTTGTTTGGAACGCATTATACATAGAACAGCAAAGGATGTCAATATGATTTACCTCAGGAAAACATAACAGGTCCATTAAAGCATGAACCACAAGACTGATGAACAGTTTTAGCTCTTCGACCATCACTATCCCAAGCTCTGAACTGAAAATAACACGGTATCATTATGTGACTATAGGTTTTACCTTGTATTGTTATTTTAAAACCCTAATTCCACAAAAGTTGGGATGCCATACAACACGTAGACAAAAACATACTGCCAATGATTTGCAAATCTCAAAAACCCAAATTTTATTTACAACAGAACACAGAAAACATCAAATGTTTACACTGAGAAAACAGGCCATTCTAAGAAAAAATAAAGCAAGTTTAAATTTGCTGGCAGCAACGTGTCTCCAAAAAGCAGGAAAAGTAAGCAACGGGATGCAACAGGTCAGTTATCATCTACGTTACATTAAAGATTCTGAGGACTGGAGAAATCTCTTTTGCACAAGGGACAAAGTCAAAAACCAATACTGGAGACCTGTGATCTTCAAGCCCTCAGGCAGCACAGCATTAAAACCAGGCATAATACAGGTGGAAATCACTGCACAGGTCCAGGAACACTTCCAGAAATGACTGTCTTTGATCACAGTACACTGTGTCATCCACAAATACAGCTTAAATCTCTATCATTCAAAAAAGGAGCCATATTTGAACATGGTTCAAAAAGGCTGCCGTCGTCTCTGGACAAAAGCTTATTTAAATGGATTGAAAAAAAGTGTAAAACTGTTCTGAGGTCAGATTAATCAAAATATGAAATTCTTTTTGGAAACTACAGACACTTCATCCTTCAGAGAGGGAGTACTGCACTTGTTGTCAGCACTCACTTCAAAAGCCTGCATCTCTGATAATATGGAGATGTATTAGTGTCAATAGAATGGAAACCTTGCACATCTAAAAAGTGCTCCATCAATGCTGAGAGTCATAGTTGTTAAAAGAAAAGCAAATGCTACATTATAGGCCCTTTTCCACCGCAGGAACTTTGAGCATTACTCTGAACTTTGAAAAGCCCCGGTGCATTTGCATTGAAATTACCTGGGTAAATAACTTTCCCTCGGCCCCAAAACTTTCCCCGAAGAAGATCCTGGTAGGGAGGTTGTACTTTTCAGATTACCAGGAATTCTTAGGGGCGGGGCTTTGTGCTGGAGAACGCTATACTCCAGCGTTTCTGCATTTCGTTCATCTGCCACAATTTCATTCACTTTTCATTTCATTCCCTCAAGCTCTGTATTTTGATAATTCGGAAAACGGACCAAAAGAGAAGCTACGACAAGTGGACGGACGACGAGGTCCAGGCTCTTTTGAGCATTTTTGCGGAGGAGGAAATTCAGACGGACTTTGAATAGCCGACATGAAACGAGCAAGTTTGGAGTAAAATTCAAGTAAACTTATGCAGAATTATAAGAAACTAAAGGAGCACAACGGTCACAGTGGA
>JAPQRP010000024.1:7236879-7249531 GCA_037367295.1 Apogon hyalosoma
ACAGACAGACAGACAGACAGACAGACAGACGGACGGTCATGCTCACGACAATAGTTTATACCTGCAGAGGTGATGCCATCAGCAGCAGCAGCATAGCCCCACATGTAGCAGATGAGTGGAGGAGACAGTAATAGGTTTGTCTTTGCGTTTTTAATCCATCAAATGTTTCAGACATAATGGCAAGAGACAGGATCCATTCAGGACCAAATCATTGCAATGGTTTGATACAAAGACATGAAATAGTTCTTGATGCAGTTGATCACTGCTTCACCTAAGTCTTCCATCCTCTGAGTAAGTAGGGCTTGAAGTGCAGGGTCAAGTTCTTCATTTGTTTCTTCCACGGACTCGCAGTTTTCATAGTCTGTGGAGAGACCAGAAAGATTACATTTTATTGTACTACTCTGTAAATGTATGTGAAAACTGACAAAAATACCTAGAAAAATGCAAAGGTGCTCAGTCTGTATTAAAAATATAATGGTATAGTATCACTGAACTTGATATCTCAGTGTATGTCGCTTTTTAAAGAAAATGACAGGAAATTACATCTTGTCTTTTGTTAGAGTAAATTAATATGACATTTCAAGTCCAGCAATATGACAGGAATAAAAGTCAGAGGAATAAGGATCTCACCATGATCTGTGTTTAAAACCACTGGACGGTTGTATTTGAGACACTCAGCCTGTTTTACAAACTCATTCAGTTCATCATCATTGACATTCTGTCTCCGACCTGAAAAAGAGGGAAAATTATTGTAAGTCATATCTGTATCTGTCTCTCAGTATCTGATAACTGCAAAAACCAAAATTTTACAAATTTATTAGTACAAGTATTGATTAGCAAAATACTTTACAGTTAATCTCACAGGTTGTTTTTAATAGATTAAATATCTTTAAATGGGTTTTCATACGAAGCAACATTTTATTATCATTATTTCACTATTGCATTATAACATCGCTCTATGTTTCATTTAATGTTGTCCTTACTGAAGAGGAGAAGCATATTCATGGAGTTGAGTGTCTTTCCAATCAAGCAGTCAGGGCAGCTAGTTTGCAGCAGTGAATCCGTCATAGTTTCTTGAGCTGTTGGAAACACAACATTTGTCTTAATAATGTCATTATACTTTATAAATATATGTGTTTAAATGCTAAAAGTATTTGTTGCATAAACATATTCATCACATTTGTATTCAAACTTAAAAGGTTTAGTTAATAGCTAGACAAAAAAAAGAAAAAATATTATAACAGCATGAAGTGCATTAGATGTAATTTCATGTAAATTCTTCATACCTTACTAACATCGTAAATCTACTATATGATTTCCTCTCTAAATATTTACCAGCTATTTTATCTTTACTCTTTTTGTACTGTATAATAAATAGAGTAGAAAAGCACTCGGAGAGCGCAGACTTCCGCCAAGGCAGATCAGTCCCCCCGATTACCACCAAAATTTAATAATTTGTTCCTTGTGCCAGTATCAACATTTCCTGAAAATTTCATCAAAATCCTTCCATAACTTTTTGCATTATCTTGCTAAAAGACAGACAGACAAACAGACAAACCCCAATGAAAACATAATCTCCTTGGCGGAGGTAAAAATTAGATAAAAAGTTAAATGAAACACAAATAGAGAGCAAATATGGGAGTGCACAGGTCAGAAGTTGACATAAACACCAGTACATGCAATCAAATAATAACAATTCTTACTGCTTTTGTCATACGACATCAGTCTGTTGTTGTCCTTCAATAACGTTTGGGATTCATTTGTGCAAAATCCATATCTGCCATGGATTCAGAAAGATGTCGTGGGTAAAAAGAGCATTTAAAAAAAGACATACTACACAAATAGTAAGCATTTTAACAAAAATTAATCTAACACAAAACAAACACAGAACAACTAGAAAAGTACTCAGAGAGTGCAGACCTCTGCCAGGGCAGATCACCCCCCCACACACACCACCATCACCACCACCACCAAAATGTTATCGTTTGTTTCTTGTGCCAGTATCAACATTTCCTGAACATTTCATCAAAATCTTTTCAGAACTTTTTGAGTTATCTTGCTAACAGACAGACAAACCCCAATGAAAACAGAACCTCCTTGGTGGAGGTAGTAATTACATTTTACCAGTGTAGACCATATCATAAACGTTTGGTGCTTCCCCCTGGGTAAAGTCTGCTATCAGACTTGGATGAAGAAACTTCATCAGAGAGGAAACTAGGCAGGAATCAAAAGACACTGCTATTAGGTACCATCTTCCATCCAGCTGTGAAAACACAAAAATGAGAAGGTTATGATTCTCTTTTTGTCACTGATTGTAAATAATTGTACATTTACACATACGCATAAAAAAGAAAAAAGGTCCATTAAGATTTGGTTGGCCCAGTTTACATTTGTTTTTAATAAACCACTGAAAGCACAGAAAAAGCCAATGCCACACTTTTGTCAGGCTGTAATCAGACTTACATCTGGACCTTTGTCCACTTCTTTCACAAGGTCATTGCAAGCCAGCGGTGCAGACCAGCACGCTGAGGTGAAACTCAGCACAACAGCAGCAATGAACAAGGTTTTCATTCTGACACTGACACTCTCTGTCTGTCGCAGATCTGCTTTATGTTGCTGTCACCGACCAATGACTTTTGCAAAACATACGTCCACCCCTTTATAAAGGAAAGAAGCCAAGTTATAACCAGATCATAACCCTGACCTTTTTGTTTGCTTATTAAACAAGTGGTCATGCAAACAGTTACCAGAAGTCTAGAATCATATACAAGATCAGTCCTCTTTTTTAGGCTGTTGGCTACTGTAAAGTTACACTCATTAGTTCACAGTGACTTCAGGTTCATTATTTGATTGAATTTATTGGTTTTGTTGTAAGATGCATTTTATTTCAAGCACTGCTTTAGCTATTTCTTAGCTCATGTAAACAATGACACTGCACCTGCTTTTTGTGCAATGTTTTGTTTTGTAGATATACTTGTATTTATTTTCTATCATGAGGACATTTGTGTACAATACTCTTTACACTGTCAGTATTTGAACTGAGCTAAAATATGCACTGTATGTAGTGGATGCGTAGTAAAATCGGCATTCTTAATAAAATGTCAAACAAATGTACTTCCCCATGTGTTACAAGAATGACAGCTGCATGTCTGCAGGAAGTGAAAACTTTCAGAGCTGCCCTTAACCTTGCAGGTGATGTTGGGGTTATAGCTTATTATTACTATTACCAGTAATGTTTGAGTGTTTTGTGTTTATGACTGTATTTAGTCTATAATAAGAGTAGAACTAATCATTGAGGTTGCAGCAATCTATGAAAATGTATCACACTACAGTGACATTTACACAAAATTCACTGGTCCTGACATCTACATTCCTTAAATAATCTATAAACTATCAGTTGTTTTCATGGATGCTGCGCCCCTCTTACTTTAGAGGTGTGCCTCACCTTAAACAACCCAGAGTGGGTAAGAACTAGCTGACCAGTCACATTATAGCAGCCTACTGTTGACATGATAATGCATCAGTCTGCTCCAATGTTGTTCATGCTTTGAGTAAGTTTAATTCTGATCATTCAGGAGCACTCTGCTGTTAATACTATAAAGCTGTGTTATACTTTTTATGCAACATTTACTTTTAATATTACTTACCACATAAAAAATGCAAATGCAATGAAATCAGTGTTGTTGCCACTTTTTTGACATACCCAAGACTCAAGTCACCAGCAATGACACCCGCACTATTCGTTATATACAAAATTGATTGCATCGTTTGTATTTATGTATGTATGCGGGTTCTTGCTCTGAACCAACTTTCTCACTGAAGAGACAAATAAGTAAAACCATGAACCATAAACCTATGTAATTTTTGTGTTTTTCATGATAACAACCGTGACATCATGTATTAGAAATTATATTTCAAGGGTTGCAGGTCTGAAAATGGTTGAGGTTGAACTTTTGGTAGTTTTGAGCAGAGCTGAAGTGGTTTAAGAAATTTATGTAGAAAAAAAATGAAAAAAATGTTGACATACAATGATTAGATAGCTCGAGTGTCCTAGGAGGGTAGTAAATTAGAGGGATCCATAATGGTTAAAAGGGCTTTTTGGTCCAGTTTATCGACGCATTTGGGAATCGGAAGCTGCAGTTCCCTGTTTTGGCCAGTGAGGTCGCTGTACAGCTCCGATACAGATGAGGAATTAATTGGTGAGTAAGTGTTTCTATTGGGTTTGTTTGTGCCGGGGGTTGTTGACTACCTCTGTGCATGCTTTTATGTGCAGTGTGGTTTCAGATGCATACTAATATCCATTTAGATAGCAGCTCTGGTCTAATATGGTTGAATAAATAGCCTATGATTCGCTGTGCGTCACCTGATTCCTAACAAACTGTAATGGATGCATGAGTGTTTTGAGTCGAGGATTGGTGTAAATACTGCACATAATAGTCTATGATGGTGAAGGATGCTTAAAATAAGCGGAAACATGTCACCGTTTGTCAACCTGGGGGTATTCTACCAATAATACTTCTACATTATCGTTAACAGATTTGTTTAATAATGATGGAAATCTTTATTGTTATGAAGAATTTATGAGAAAAAATAACTTCCCAATTACATATAAAGAATTAGTGTGGTTTATAAGAGATATTCCTTCAGACATTATCGAACCGATAAGATGTCATTTAGGATACTAAAAAGTGTCTACACAGTTACCCCTGTGAATGGCATTACGATAACGGATACTATATGTACAAACAAACATATAAGGAAGCAGCTCCAAAACACCCACGAAATCTCACCTAAATGCAAATCCATTTGGAATTAAAGTTTAATAATAATAATAATAATAATAATAATAATAATAATGGTGATGATGATAATAATAATAAAGAAATAAAGTTTAAAAATTGACTTAATCTCCTTCAATTTTGTTTCGCCAATAAAATCTGAGAAATTCATTTTAAGATTTTACATAACATCTAACCCTGCAGTTCCTTCCTCCCAAGACTGATGCAAACTGTGCCTTTTGGAATGAGCCAGAAACAATTTTGTACTTATTTTATGCCTGTGCCTCCTCTAACATGTTTTGGAGGGAACTGGAGGAAGTTATTTTTTTATCAAAACCGAAAGAAAAAAAAAAACCCAAAAAACTAAAAACATCTCAATATCTCCAAGGGAAATGATAACTAAATTTGAATGCTCTAATAAGCCTTTGATTTTCTTCATTAATTTAATCATACTGATGGGCAAATATCATATTCATAAGGCAAAGCTCTCCAGATCCCTCTCTAATATCAATATCTTCGTTAAAGAATGAAAAATGTATTATAAAACATTAGCCTTAACAAAAAATCGCAAATGTGAACGTACCCTCAAAGTATTTGATAATTTACCTGCTTATTGTTTGTGTCAATACTTGAATTTATTTGTGACGCTTATTTCTGTTAAATGCTTCGTACATGTTAATTATCAATAAAGGTTTAAAAAAAAAAAACAAAAAAAACAACAACAACTACTACTACTACTACTTCTACTACTCATGTAACGTTCAAGGACCGTTCAAAGAGTCTGGCGTTATCATTACTCAAGTGGTACTTGACCCCAATAAAGAGGAAGACTTTGACACTCATATGTCTGGCAGCGTCTTGTTAAATCATTACTTTCCAGTAAAAGCTAACTGAATTTAGCTGGTTAGTGTTCATGTTTGTTCACACTAGACACGGAACCGAAGACGATCCTGCTTCACTTCTCATCCGGGACCTTTACAAGTTTCCAGAGTAAGACTTTCTCTCATCGTAGGGGATTATTTTAGTCCAGTTTTGCAGTGGGTGAAGTTTCAGAGATTGTTTTGGATCGAGTGCACCTAACTAGCTAGCTATTCTGGGTAGAGTCCAACTTTAGCATTAACTTCAAGCAGACTTCAGACTGCTGTAATGTGAAAGCTATGAAGACTAGCACAGAAAACACGTATAAAGTGAGATACTGCACAGTTCTGACACATGAGTAGTTTACGGTTTAATCCTTTAACCTGTCGAGTAGTAGGAAATGTAAGTAAAACATGGAGGCCTTAAATAAACACAATGGTAGTGTCACGAGTTGATAATGAAGTTAGGACTACTAAGAAAATGCGTAAATGTAGCCACAGTAGGAAATGAGTTTGCAGACCCTCATCCCCTTATGTTGTGATTTCAAAGAAACTATCAGGTTACTGGCCAGTTCCCCAACCTTTAAAAGATAAACCCACGATTTAGGATCATTTACATCAGCTGCTGGAGTGGAAGTGGTTTCAGTGTCAGTACTGTCTGTCTGTCAGAAGGTGAGCATCCACAGTACAGTTACAGATGAAAATACGCTCTCAGTTCTAGATCAGAAGATGAGTCTGAAGACAGCCAGATACTGGCAAGTGATGTCTCAGTGTCGTGCAGCATGTGTGAGCAATACAATTCATTCATTAGTTTCTTAGAAAATCACAAAAAAAAAAAAAAAACATCGAAAAATTACCCTTCACTGTTCCATCAGTGAAGGATGTTTTTTTTTTTTTTTTTTTTTTTTTTTTTTTTAATTCTAGCTCTGAATTAGAGGAGGGACATGTCACGTACTCTATGTTTAAAAAACAAAAAAAAAAAACAATTAATTGTCAAAATATCTTGTAGATTTTGAGTCACATACATAGATATAAATATAGACAGACCTGATACCTACAGCATTAAATGGATATGATGATTATTTTAGTGAACTTATCTGTGATCTGGTTAATTTTTCTATCTCTGAAGTATCAGTAAAAAAAAAAAAAGCCCATTTCAAGTTTACAGATCTAAACCTAATCTGACTTTAATAGTTCTGTAAATTTCTGTTGGTTGTGTGTTTGCTTTTTTTGTGTTTTATTTGAAATTTTCGATATTAACATCAGAGGTGGGTGGCTGCAATGCCCAACTGCATTTATTCTCCTTGTTTTAATTCAGACTAAATCCTGTTCTTTGCCCTGTTGGGCTGAGTTGATACTACGACTCCCTCTAGTTTTGCAAAGTAGTATTAAGAGACAGACCTGCATGGGCCATGTTGTCTACATGTCTCAGCAATATAATACAATGATGTGCTATGTCTTTGACATAACGTGAGAACTTTTCTTTATATTCTAATGATAATTTACATCATTAGGTAAGTATTTACACTTTATAAGTTGAAAGCAGGAATACTGCAAATCCTACAGTCAAAGGTATGTGATTTTTGAGCCTTCAGTGACTGTACCTAATTTCCAAAACTAAAATGGATGATATGTGACATGTTTTTAATTTTGTTTCAGGTGTTTGTAGCCATGCAGGTGGTGATTCGACAGTACTGTCCCTCAGATAAGGACCCAGTGCTGAACCTGTTCAGCATCGGCATTAAAGAGCATATCGGTCCTTGTTTTTATAACGCCATGACCAGTCCTCTCTACGTTGTCATCACCATGGCTCTCTGTGTGGCTGGTTATCTCCTGGGCTCCCTTTTAGGGGCTGTTGTCTTACCAGGAGTGTGGGCAGGCATCGTATACTACAGTTGTCATGAGATCTATTCTGGCTACGTCAGGAGAAGAATCCAGACGGAGATGCAAGACATCCCTGGGAACTTTCTGACCAGACCAGATGACTGTTTTTGGGTGGCTGAAGTGGAGGTTGATGGAAGGCCCCAGATATTAGGGATGGTGGCTGTAGTGGCCAAACAAAATGGTCCAGAACGATTTGGGGAACTGTTCAGAATGATCATCTCACCAACTTGCCGTCGAATTGGCCTGGGTCTCCGTTTGACTCAGACTGTACTGGACCATGGTAAGGAGCGAGGCTTTTCCAAAGTGGTCCTGGAGACCAGCAGCACTCAGAGGGCAGCTGTGGCCCTGTACAAGAAAGCAGGCTTCAGCCTCATTCTCACACATACAAAATCAGAGGCTGCTCATTGGATGGTAACACTGGCCAGAATCACGGTTTTAAAAATGGAAAAATACTTGTAGGCCTGAAGTAATCTGAACAGTACATTATGACAAAATGCTACATTGTGCTGTAACTTGGCAAAATACCTTCTCAAGTCATCTGTCATTTTGTAATAACCTGCCATATTTTTAGTAGTACACAACCTAAACACAATATGTAATCAGTTGCCTTGTATTTTATAATAAATCATTGCATATTACAGTGGTTATTGTAACTGTAGCAGGTGCATCTTTGTTGCTTGTGTGTTTTTGGGGAGAGTTGTCAAAACACAGTTGTAATTTAGTTAATAATGCTGAAAATAACTGGGAGAACTTCTTTAATGTATGTGGATATTTAGACTATGACTATATCAGAGTTATCTGCAACACCAGTCTAATTCTGTTACATTGACACAGAAGGTGTTTGCTACAAAATGTGGCAGGTTCTTATAAAATGCATGTGTTTTACTACATAATGAAGTTGAAAATGTGATATTTTGTGAAGTTCTTATATAATGTGTTGTTTTTACATAATGGGTTGTTACATACCCTGATCAGCTTGTTGGTTTAAGTTTATGAATGGAGAACACTGAACTGAAACCACTGTTTTTCAGCTTTATGTCAAAACACTCATTCAGTCACGTTTCATAAATGAACAAAAATAAAACACTAAGACTCAGAATAAGGAGCAAGATCCCTTTAGTACACTATTTGTATACTCAGACGGTTTAAGCATGACATAAGAACACTGGACCAGGATTCAGTGACTTAGGAATTTTTCACTGTTTAGTTTTTTTGTAATACTTTTCAACTGCTATGATTTTATTTCAAGTGATATCTGTCACATGTAATCGTTTGACACGAAAACACATTCAATAAAACCACTATGTTTTTGCACAGCTGTAATGTTGCTTCAGTACATCATGTGCCTTCCACAAAGTTATGGTACTGCAGTCCATTTTCTGACAAGATAAGACATGATTATCTTATGCTGAAAGTGACAAACAGCAGAGGGCGCCATTTGTCTAAATAACAGTGAAGTACTGTGATAAACGCTGACTGTGTAGACCTGTAGGACAGAGTTCACGGGATCTACAGTGCACAATTAGAACTCATTCTAAAGTTAATGTAAAGTGTGTGTCTATCTATCTATGCATCTATCTATGTATATATATATATATATATATATATACCGTTTTCTTCCACTGCTTTTGTACCATTTTCTATAGTAAAAAAAAACCTGGTATTTGTAATTAAGTTGAACAAACATTTAACCATAATAACCATTTTATATATATTTATATACACACACACACACACACACACACACACACACACACACACACATATATATATATATATATATATAAAATGGTTGGTTGTGTTGCTCCTGGAGGATTCTGTTGGTTTCTGTAAATTGGCTTAAGAGTCTGGTTTCGACCAGCTCTATATGTAAAGTGTCATGAGATAACTTTTGTTGTGATTTGGCACTATGTAAATAATATTTGATTGATTGATTGATTGATTGACTATATACACAGCAAAACATTTTCAAGAAAATTTTAAAAAGCCTTGTTTCTGGAAAATTGCTCTTATTGACTGAAAAGTATAGTATCCTTGACAAGCAAGTTTTGTAATAGATAATCAATCATATTTCAAGGAAATATATCTAACTTTTTCTCAGTAAGACATTTCAGCTTATTTTGAGGTATATTTACCAATTCAGGTATATTCACTGTTGTCCATAAAGTTGGAAGAAAATATTTTTGTCTCATCTCATGAAATGATTGTGACACTGTGATTTATTCTTGATAGTTAACGTGTAACTGGGACACAGTATGTGATCACTTCCCCCAGTCAAAGGTGATTACTGATAAATATGAATAAGATGAGGAATGTGTCTGAAAACAACATAATTCCAACTTAATAGGCAACTGTACATAACAATGGTTTGTATGAAATTCTAGCAGAGGAACATGATGACTGGGTGCTGTTGAAATTCAGTCAGTTGTAACTGTTTCAATAAAATAGGAAAAAATAGAAAACTTCTAGTCCCTCAACTTATGACAAAGTCACTTATTTTATGTTTTATGAAGAAATGCAAAGAATTTTTTTGTCATCTCTGAGGACAGATATACATGTTTAAAGTCAGTAAAAAAATTATTTAAATCAGCATTAACAAGAAAACAGAGCACTCATTTTAAGTAAACATTTGTTACATAACAGTGTTATTTGATATATTTGATTTTTTTCTAGTTTCAAGTGATTAGATTTACATGCTAGTTTTAAGAATCCCAGTGCATTTTGCTTACCCACTGGCAGTTGTTTTTTTTTTTTTTTGCTCAAAACAAGAAAATTTGATCAAATTTAATAAAATTTGTCCTATTACCCATAGGGTTGTTTTTGACATGTTTTGTGACACATTAACAGTGATTTGTGTGCATGACGTTGTAATCTGAAGAGTCACTGTTTACGTAGTTGTTTCATGAGATGAATGCTTGAGTATTCATGTACACATGCTCAGATATTAGGTCTTAAATACAATTCAACACCCATATAGATTTTTTTTTTTAATTACGTGTATTATTTTTATTTTTGTTTTGAGCAGGCAGTGATCAAATAAGATATTACACAAAACCAGGGACATTGGTCAGATGTTTGATTGTTTAATTTCTTGAATAAATTTAGTTTAAGAGAATCAAGAGGTGAAAATCGTTCTTGTTAGAGCCAATTCAGACCATTTTTTTAAAGATTCCAATTGGTTTTAATTATTTTATTGATTGTTTTTGCTTTAATCACTTCTGATTACACATGTTCTCTGTGTAATAACCTTTTAATTCTATTTGGTAGGTTTTTGTTATTTACAGAATGAACTGTTTTTGTCATCACTAATTGGTGTGTTTTCTCAGTTATTGGACAGTTGACGGCCTTTTCCTCAATTTAAATACATGACTGATTTATTATTTAAATAGAGGTGATACACATTTCTTACGCGAATATTTTGATTTTAATCCAATACTTGTAGACAGTCTCTGTTTTTCCAGATTTTCTTAGATTTGGACAAAATAAGACACAACCCCTCCAAGTGTTTCATAGGCTTTGTGGAAAACACTTACGCACACTACTGTATAACTACTGCATGACATGTGTGCCGATAGATTTAAGCAGCAGCAGATGCAGAGCAGTAAAGAACTCCCTCAGCAGGACAGAGAGCTGCTGCGGCAACTGAAGCAGCAAAAATTGTCCTATAATACCTTATTTAGTTGCACAGAAAGAAATATCTAAAAGCATTTTAAAATCTTTTGGTTTCTCTGCTTCGCATGTGGCATTTTTGCTTTAGGCATAAATACAGTCAACACAAATTCAGGAAACAATAAATCAAACACTTTTTAATTCTTTTTCTGTCTGAGCTCACTAAAATGTCTGAGATCTTCCAAAAACCCCTTATTCTTATTCCCGCACCCACAAAAGCACCACATGACACTTGTTTTGAGTTCATCTCTACACACATTTCAGGTGAATGACACTTGGCAGCTTTCCAAAGCAAAGAGTGTGATTGAGAAACAGAGGGAAAGTTACTCCAGCCTGTGTTATAACACTTGGCAGTGTTTTTGTGTGCTCTATCTTTCCATCAAAGGCTTTGAGTTCAGTACTTGTGAAGAAGCCAAACAAGATGGCAATATTGGATCTGTGTTAGTTGTTGAGGAGGCGTAGGGTACAAACACATCAAGGCCTTACATGACAGTCAACACACAGCATGTGTACACTGTGTGATATTAGCCAAAGAGGGAAAAAGTGTTTTTGCACTATAGATTCACCACAGCTGCATCTGATAAACTGTTGAAGATTTGAGGACACCAAGTACTGGGTGTGATTATTGAGAACGGTACATGCAGTACATGTACAGTTATTTAATAATGCAAATATAATTACCCCATCCTGTCAAATGGAGAAGAATTAAAAGTTAAAGGATGTGCCTGTAAAAAAAAAACTTCAAATGTTATTTGTTTTTATTGATAAAATATGACAAATTCCTTTTTTTTTTTTGGAGTATTTTTACATTTGCAGAAAGACAAGATAAACTGGGGGGAAATGTACATTACAATAAAACAAAGCACATATTTCCTCAACAGTGCCATTGTTTTTTCTTTTACCTATTCATGGGGGACTTCCATCACTGGTCTTTCATTTCCTGTGACAGATTTTATTCCTTCCATTTCTTCTAGATGGATTTATCTGTAGTGGATATTCAATGACAATAATTTTTTATACCCATCCCCTGATTTTTACTTTTCAATAAACTCTCTGAGCAGCTTGTACTGTTCAATTCAACTCATTCATTCATTCATTTTCTGAGCCTGCTTTATCCTCACTAGGGTCACAGGGGTCGCTGGAGCCTATCCCAGCTACTTATGGGAGAATGCAGGGTTCACCCTGGACATGTCACCAGTTCATCACAGGGCTGAAACAGACAAACGACCAGTCATTCTCACACTCACACCTATGGGCAATTTAGATTAAACATGTCTTATCTTTGGATGGTGGGAGGAAGCCGGAGAACTGAGAGAGAACCCACACTCCAAATGCACACTCCACACAGAACACCATTGACTGGTGTTGGAATCAGACCCAGGACCTTCTTGGTGAGGTATGAGTGCTATCCACTGCACCACCGTGTCACCTTCAGTTCAGTTCAATTCAATTCAATTCAATTCA
>JAPQRP010000024.1:7257391-7278247 GCA_037367295.1 Apogon hyalosoma
TGTGTTCATGGCTGCTTGAATGATGAACTGGGAAGGACTTACTGACAATACCAGCTTTTTATACCCCCCGAATGTTGAAACTGATGCCACACTGAAAAGGGTTGTCTTTTTGTATTTTTTGGTGTTGGCCCTAATATGTAAGGTGCACTGTACACAGTGAGAGCATTACGTGGAAAACACAAAATGAGGAGTGTCTATCACCATAATACAACTGCCTCCCTATCCCAAAAATCACTGAAGTGAAACAAACATCTTATGTATGAAATCCACTGAGGACTGCACAATATCCAGAACTTATTGTGAGGAGTGTACTACTACTACTGTTACTACTATTACTATTATTCCTACTACTCGTACTACTTCTACTACTATTACTACTACTACTACTACTATTTTAACTTTCACCTATCATTTACGGTTTTCCTGTAATTAGTATATGTTCAGAAACTGTTCTGAGACACTCACAGCCTAGAAATCAGGCTTTGTGTCAGTCTAAGGACGTTTCTCAATAAGCATTCTTGTCTGTTCTTCCATTCTCATGAAACATCACCAGTCCAAGTACTGTTCCAATTGCAAGTTTGCATAAACCAAGAATGCATGGAATACCTCGATGTTGTTCTTGTCTGCTAGCTTAAACCAAGGATGCACTGGTTGGTGACTTGTGTAGACTTGGCTGGGAAAAAATTCCCAAGATGCAGTTTGAGTTGGCTTGGCTGGGAAGCCAGAGCTAGGCGGTTGTTAGCCTGCTAGCTCAACCAGGACTCGGGTGGCTGTGCCCGGCTGAACCAACAACATATATTACAGTTTTGAAAAATATACAAAATGTATAAATGACATGTAAATACTAGCACAAATGTATTGAAATCAAATCGAGTGACATTGTGGTGATTTGAAAGAAATACGTTAGGGAGCCAATGGTAGAAATACAGCAGAGGTAGGGAGGAAAGTTCACAAGTACGCAGCTGTTCCAATTACAGATAGACTTGCGTTCTTAGGAAGTACGTTCTCTGAGACCATTACCACCA
Organism: Apogon hyalosoma; assembly: GCA_037367295.1. Classification (NCBI taxonomy): domain Eukaryota; kingdom Metazoa; phylum Chordata; class Actinopteri; order Kurtiformes; family Apogonidae; genus Apogon; species Apogon hyalosoma. The sequence goes on from JAPQRP010000024.1 coordinate 7,258,417, forward strand.
AGACTGTACTCGCCGAGTTCGCAAGACCACACTCTGCATTCTTGGTATTGAGAAATGGCCTAAGTTTTTGTCTGTGTACGTTAAGGCTCGTTGCCATGGTAACGGGACATGTGGTCTATGTGGCCCAGGTGTTTCCAATAAACCAAATCAATCTGCCATGACATGCATCTGCCATGTTTCTCCTCCCATAGCAACCCAGTAGAGTCCATAGCAACGCTTTGTGTGTGAGAGTACTGCTACTACTACTACTACTACTACTACTATTCCTACTACTACGATCACTACTACTACTACTACCACTACTACTATTACTACTTGTCATGGTGGCAGCCCATGCCCTGTGAGTGGTTTGGAACTCTGTCCTTTGTTCTCAGGCTCTGGGCCTGGAGCTTTGTTGGAGCGACTGGGTGGAGCATAGGCTTTGGCCTGCTAGCCTACCTGGTCTAGAGTTGTTTGTTCCTGGTAATCATTTTGTCATCCTTTTTGCATTCTTAGAAATACTTACACATTGGGCCCACAGATCAGTATACATTTTAGGTATCCTAGTTTTTTCTTTTGTTCATTCTTATTATCTAAATGTTTGACGCTCCACTCCATGTTCACTCCATTTCACCACCAGGTTCCAGGCCTGTTAGTCAAATAGGAAGAAGGAGGTTCCCAAACCTTTTATAGCAGAAGGCATCAGAGCATACCAAGTGTGGCAGCAACTGGAGGGGAGTTTTGTGAGTTTGACAGAAATTAACCTTTAAATGCCCTAAACCATGTCTGATCTGTTTTGAGACTTGGTGGAGGAGTAGAAAAACATAAGGTTTAAGTAGTGATTTGAGTATATTTCCAGTGAATGGTAACTGTAAGGGAAAAATTAATATTAATAGATGGTTTGTTTGTTGGGAGGGGCAATGGGTATAAGGCCTGATGTAGATGTTCCTCGAGGAGAAGTCTGGCCCTGCTTGTGTGGAGCAGGCTGGAGAAGCTGGTTGCCTTAGCCATGGGCTGAGCTTTAGTTTCTGTTGATATCTGAGTTCCCATAGCTTATGTTGAGCCGAATTCCAACAGTTAGTTTTGTTTGGGTTTTTTTCCTGTTTTGGTTGTTTTTTTCTTTCATTAACACAGCTCTAACGGCTATGTTACCTGGACTCTCACTATAAATAAATTTTACCACGGTGAAGATCATTCCAGCCTCCTGGTGTGTTTCCTCCTCCACTCGGCCAATCGTTGCACTATTATTACTACTATCACCACTACTACTGCTACTATTACTGCTACTATTATTACTGCTACTGCTACTACACTTACTGATCTAAAAAACTGATTCAAACTGATTTTCTTTCATACACAGGCAAAGCTCTTCACTTATAAACTGAAAACAGAGTATATAACAAAGACAGACGAAGTTCAGGTGTCAGGTGATCAGCATCAGCCAATCAGGACAAACATGACTAAAGGAAATGAATCCAGTCTCCTGTCATGTCTGCTGTGTTTCTCCACCATTTCACTGTGTCATGCTGCTTCAGCCTGGACTTGGACATAACCCAATGACAAGTGGCACCTATTGTCAAAAATAACCTTGGACTTGCCACCCCCCGCCTCCATGATATCTACGTGTGGTAATTGTCTAGTTAAAGAAAGAAAGAAAGAAAGAAAGAAAGAAAGAAAGAAAGAAAGAACATTGTTATTTCTTGATTAAGATGTCAAATTATAGAATGGAATAGAATAGAATAGAATAATTGTCATTGTAACAACTACAAAGAAAATTAACAAATAGTAAGTGCAAGTAGTTATGTACTTGCATTTCTGAACATAAAATGTTTTTTTGTGGTCAAATGCTATGCTTAATAAATTTGTGAATTCTCTGAGAATTTGGGAATAAAAAGGTGAATTCAGTCTGAAATTGACAAGCCTGGTGCTAAAACTACTGAAGTCACAAAAAAACGTCTGTTAAACATATTTATAGGGTGGACTTAGCTAAACAAATGCAACATGTTTATATGCTCAACTTGAATTATCCAAAAATGTGACTTCAGTACTTTCAGCACCAGGGTCTTCAATTCTTCATTCCTGTTGAAAATAGTAAAATGTCGAGAGCTCAATGAAAATGTTGCATTAAGCAAGATTGTCTTTAGGTATTAAAACACCACATATACCACAGATGTTTTAATTTAATGCATATTAAGTTGAAGTCCATTCTCTGGTAATTTACCTTCTTCATGAAATTAAATATCTACTATAATAAAATTAACTAAAATGATCTTCTGCAAAAAGATAATAAGCTTGTCACTACAAACTCAAACCCCAGACAGAACAGATAAAATCAGTAAGTCTCACATTCAACACTACGGAATACTTTAAAACCAATATGACAAACATGTTGACATCATATTATTTAGTTTTATTGTTTATATTTTGTGGTTAATGTGTGTTTATGGAATGTGTGTTTCACAATGAAACTGTGAAAATGGTATTAACTGTTCACATTGCAGTGTGTGTTTGCAAAAATATTTAAATTGTAGTAGTAGTAGTAATAATAATAATACTTATAATAATAATAATAATAATAATAATAATAATAATAATATCGTACAAGTACACTGAGCATTTTTTTAATGTGATAGCAGGGGGAAATTACGGGTAAGTGTCAAAATGAAAGACTTATCCTGTGATTTACAGCTGGTTTAATCACTACAAGAAATAAATGTACTTTTTTTTTCATTCATTCATTTTCTGAACCCGCTTTATCCTCACAAGGGTCATGGAGGTCGCTTGGAGCCTATCCCAGCTACATACGGGCGAACGCGGGGTTCACCCTGGACATTTCGCCAGTTCATCACAGGGCTGACATATAGAGACAAACAATCACTCTCACATTTTACACCTATGGGCAATTTAGATTAACCAATTAACCTATCAGTGCATATCTTTGGATGGTGGGAGGAAGCCGGAGTACCCAGAGAGAACCCACGCAGACACGGGGAGAACATGCAAACTCCACACAGAAAGGTCCCATCGACTGGTGTTGGAATCAAACCCAGGACTTTCTTGCTGTGAGGCACGAGTGCTATCCACTGCACCACCGTGTCACCCTTGATGTACTTGTTGCTGCAAAATAATCTAAGGACACATGAAATCTATTCCTCCATGAAATCACTGTAATCTGGGACCTGGATAGTGTTATGTCAGAGGCCAGGTTCAGTTTAGGCCACTGGTGGAATTTCACTCTGTTCTGTACAGCACAAGAATAAATTCAATCTACTTTTATTTTACTTAAGTGATTTTTATACTCTACCTTATTTGTCTGACAACTTTAGTTAGTTTCAGTTATTCATTTCCTTCTTGCTCTGTGGAAAACATGTATCTCCAAGTGGCTTGATTTTCACTGTTTGCTGTAAACTGTAGGTATGTCCTTCTTAAACTAAATACATAATTTTTATAAATCCTCTCGTAAAATGCCTTGCCACAAATCTGAAAACAGGCCTGTTTTTTTTTTTTTAGATAAAAAAAAAACTCACATCAGATGTGCTACAAATATATGATGATGTTATATATCATGATGCACTGCTGTAAATTGAAACTACCTACAGAAAGTGGTTAAATTGAAATAAATCATAAACATCTACAGCAGTAAAATACAGCACACATGTCAATGAATAGGGTAAAATGAATTCAATTAATCTCACTGTTGTGGAAGACAGTGACACATGTCCACTGAGCGTCCCTGTCCTTATTTGCACTATTTATGCACCCATTTACTATTTGCACTTTGTTGAGTATTTGTACTTATGCAATGACAATAAAGTTCAACTTGGTCCAATCTAATTTAAAAGCATCATATACGTATGACAGCAAAACCCTGCAGGAACAATTTAAATTTTCCATACTTAAAATACATTTAGTCATAATTATGTCTATTACATTTTAAGGGTTTAAATGCTGAATCTTAATTTGCGGTGGGGTATTTTCATGGTGAGGCATTGGGTTTAGAAATCTCTTTGCGTAATGTGAACAACTGTCTACGCAAATTCAACAGTGTCTTCAAATATCACTTCATCAAATAAGTAGTGTAGAAAAATTTGTGAGAACTGATGTAGTCAGTGCCTTAAAAGTGAGTATATACATAATAAGCATGTGACATACAGACAGATCGCTGCTGTCAAGTTCTATGATAACAGACAGACTGTCCTCTGCAGGTTTATGAACGGGAGCTACTGCATGTTATCACTGTCATATCCATGCAAATAAGTGTGAGGCCACCTTGAACAAAGTGAGTGTATGTGTCAATGTGTGGGCGGAGGGGGGCATCACTTTCCATCCTGTTGGCACAAGCGAGGTCGACCAGTCCATGTTTTTTAGCTCACTCACTCATTTACCTACCAACACCACCCCTTTCACCCCTTACAAGCACACACACACACACACACACACACACACACGCACACACACACACACACACAGAGGTTGCAAGAGTTCAGAGCAGGGTACACAAGGACCCCTCTGAACTCAAAAATCTGGCCCCCATCCAGCGAATATCTCACCTCAGTTGCTCATAACAGAGTGGAGTCTCCGTGCCCTCCTTACCTTGTACACATAAAGACTCCCACACACAGAGACACATAAACACAAGTTGATATACTGCCACACTAACCAAAACAACTGAGGAAGCCCTGCCTGAGCTGAGTGAACACCTTTAAAAACTCTCTTTAGTTCTGATGTAATGGCCTTGCGGGTTTTATTTCTCCACGACATCAACACGCTGCACTGGTTTGGCCTGCACCCTGGCACCGAAGTCAGACAGATGTTGTAACAACTGCTGTGAGAGATGAGCTGGTTTAAACCGTATCAGACTTTATAAACAGCGACGATAATGGTAGAAAAACAGGGAACAGGGAAAAACGAGAACGCCTGGGAACAGTGGGAACACACACACATGCCCATACACCTGCATGTATGGGTGTGATGCAACTAACACGATTACACACACATCGTCACTATCTGGTTAAAAAGGAGTGCAGTTTTTTTTTTTTACAACAATACTACAAAATGCAGTAGACAGGGTGTCATGAACAAACAGCATGAGTTTAACACACTAAAGAAAATGCAAACACGACTCAACACATAATGAAAAATAGATAAATAAAAACAATAGGACCAACAGCCCTGTATCTCACCGCCATGTTCTATCAAGAATCAATAACAAGTTGAATTTGCGAGGTTGTCAGGTTCTGCTGCTGTGTTCGAGTCCTGTGGTGTTGATGCAGGAGATCAACCTCCCAATAGAAGTGGGTGGTACTTTAACTGGAGGAGAACTCAATCTGTTAAATGAAAGTCCATATATGACTATATATCAGTGCTCAATAGTAACTATATTGATATCTCTAACCATTTCCATGTTATAAGCCATCAAAATATGAAAATACAGCCCATTATAAGTAAATGGGATTTTTTTATATTTCCAAAATTCATCAAAAATCCCAAAATCTAAATTTGTCAAAACTGTGAACAAATTTGTAGACACTGTTCCAAGGAAGTGACATGTAAAATTTGAAATTAATACGACCAGTAGTTTTGTCAGAGAAGATGTTTGAAGAAATTGCTTACCAAGAAGACTACAATGAAGATGTCGAAGATGCCAAAGACACCGAAGATGACGATGACGAAGATGACAACAAAGATGACGATGGTAACGGCAGACACAGCGCCTTCAAAATTGCACACTGGCCAATAGGCTTAGAGCTAAAAACAGGAGAAATAAACAGATAAAAGAAATGATGGAACAGTGAATGACTGTAGTCCACAAAAAATATATATAATAAATTAACTGATTATAACTGATTATACTTGTATGCATAGGCTTTAAAAACATAGTTACAATCACCACTAACCACTCTTAGGATAATCTCACTACTGCAACAGTGTGTGCCAAACACATAGTTTTAACATTTTAAGCAAGTACAGCAACTGCACAGAACTGTCATCTCTACACCAAATCAAATCATACTTTAGTTTGCAAACTTTACTGAATAAAGACCCTATAACGTTTATTCAAACAACATCTGATGTTTCTGAACTGTTACGTCTTAGGATAATCTTCAACATGTAAACATGCTCCTCTGATAGATTACTACATGTAAGTCAGTGAGCTTATAGATGCTACTGTGTAATTTTTTTTTTGTTTACACAAAATAAATAATTAAATACTAATGATGAAAATGTTTTGTATAATTTTGTCTTCCTTGAGACCGTGCATTTAACACATAAAGACCCGGTGTTACTTTTGTGGCAGTTTCAAATGAATTTTTCACCTTTCTAATTTTTCTCTATTTTTAACCTTTCTTAAGTGATTTATTACCATTTATTGCAACATTATTCTCTGTATTTTGCATATTTAAGTGAAAATAATGTATTTTCTTATATTTAATTTACTGATCATGTAGATGTTCGTAAAAGCTCAGATTAAAGTTGTGGGTTATTGTATCAAAAACAGAGAAAACTGAAGAAAATGTGATTTTTTTGTACAAAATGTATCATTAAATGAACATAAACCAAGTGTCTCCATTCACTGTCATTGATCCAACTCCATGGGTTTTAATGGTGAATCAAAGTTGCAGTAAATGTTGTTTCCACATTCACTACGGAGCCTCTGAACATGTAAATGGGTCATATCTGATGACCATGAAAGATGAAAAACTGCATTTTACACCAATTATTTACGTGTGTTGATAGGATTAGTGGATCAACAGTTATTTAACGTTTTATATCAGTAAATGATTTTGGTCACGAGTGAATGTTTGGTTCTTTATAGGTTAAAGAAAAGAAGATCAACATGTGCATTCCTGCATTCAGTCTGTCATTTTGTTGCACCGGTGAACATAAAGATGAAAAAAAAAAAAGTATTATTTGACTAATAGATGAGATGTGGTCAGTGTTAATAATCACTAAACAACCACACAGATTTACAGTATGGTGTTTGAGTCTGAGTGTGCAACTCAGCAAACAAGCTGTGGAAAGTGTTTGCCACAGTGAGTCGTGTTCAATAGCAGCCACACAAGTAGACAGCCATGCCTGTCCTGAGAATTTGCATATATTAGAGTGTTTATTATTGTTTTCTTTCTCTCATCCTCCTTATCTATCTTTGAAGTTGTACAATTAATCAGTGAGACAGATAAAAACACAGTCTTGTGCAACTGATGTCTACAGTAGTACAAAGGTACTTGTACTAACTAGTTCTGCTTTTGTCTTTGTCCACATATGAGCACCTCCTTCACACACAAACTCTCTCGTATTTCCCCTCAAAGCCCCTTGATATTTTGTTTCAGATGCTGCCCTGTTTCAACATGCTTGTTATGATGTTTTTATCCTCATTTCCAAGTTCATCCCCTCATGTTTACTACGTCATTGAGCAATGTGGTTCTTTTCCCAGTGAAACCTGATACTGTTACTGTACACTCAGGAATGTTTTTCACCTAGAGAGCAGCAGGGTGTGTTCACATCTCTTTTCCAGTCACTTAAAAGCCCCTGTTTGAGGCTCCACTATTTGCTCACTCTCTCTTTATGAATGAGAAGTAACACATTCCACATGTCAGGGAAAATTAAGTTTTCCCTTAAGAGTAATCCAGTTCTTAGAATTTTGTCGTAAAGGTAGTTAAAGTGTCCATAACTTTGTAGTAAACAACACTGTCCACCAGCAACGGTCATGGTATGGTCTAACACACTTTGTATCAGGTATATTGAAACGTTTACAATACTAAACTCCATATAGTGAACTTTGTCCAACCAGCTACAGTTGACCCTTAAAGCTGCAAAGAAATTAGGAGGGGAAAAAACACCAAAATGTAAAAATACATGCTTTCATTCTGCAGATCTCACTGTTCAAATCAACAGACTAAATATCAAATATCTTAGCTGCACTATGAATAAGTCAAGCTAAAATATCACAGTTAGCGGAGCTGCCGTGTTACTCCCGTACCAAACAACCGAGAAGAGCATAGAGCATGTCCAACACAATCTTAAAAAAGGCCCATGTTTCACCCCCTGTCTCTGTAATTAACCAAGGTGGAAAGTAATGAAGTATAAGTACTTCATTACTGTACTTAAGTAATTTTTTTTTTTTGGTATTTGTACTTTAGTTGAGTATTTATTTTTCTGGCAACTTTTTACTTTTACTCCCTACACTTTTGCATAAATATCTGTACTTTATACTCCTTATATTCTCAGAATAGGTTTGTTACTTTTTCAAACTGAACAGATCTGACAGTATGTAAAATATGTCGCTTCAGAGGGAAAATCAGTGTGGCAGAGAGAATGAGTACAGGTTGTGACCAGGGTCAGCACAAGTGTCCTGCATGGGTCCACTTTTTCCAAACTTTTCCAGCCATACCTGCAAAGCTGAGTACTGTGACCTGACCTGTGATTAAAAGCATTGTCTACGCAGTAACTCACTTTGGAGGACCTTATTTTTGGTTAATACGCACACTATCAATAAATCTCCAATATGTGCTGCTCAGTGACGTCTGTGGGTGGATGTAAACCAGCTGTGGATCAACCACCATCAAATTAGATAACCATCAACATTAAATGTCCTGACAATTATTTTCATCCATGAATCTTGTAGAAGCCAATAACGTAATAACAACCCATAAAGTAGCAACAACCCATAATGTAATAAATTGGCCATTTTTAAAATGTAATAGGCCAATAACGTAATAAAAGTCTTGAACCGTTAATGTAATAACTTTTGGCCAGTAACATAATAACTTATTACGTTATTGGCTGGTTATTATGTCATTGGCCTGGTTAAAAAAAAAAGCAAATGTAATAACTGAGCCAATGACATAATAATATATTGATATTATTAGATATAACGGTGATTCCCTCTCTCTCTCTAACTTGATGGTTAAAATGATTTCTAGTTTTGTCTGCTGCTCCGTAGTCTTTCAAGCTATCTCTGAATAAAGTGGAAGCACATGTTTACAAATGTAAACAATGGTATGATATGAAATATGTACGACATGTAACTCACTCTTGACGATAGTTAATTTTTTTCACTGTTAAGGATTTTTTGACTTCCCTTAACTGACCACTAGGTGACAATGGTGTGACATTGACTTTCTTCAGTTGTCCAAACTTCCTTGCTTCCTTTCTAAGACTAGGGGCGTGTATTGTCAAGAATCTGGCGATACCATACAAATCACAATACTAGGACCACGATACGATATATCGTGTGGGATGTTCTGCTGTTAAAAGCAAGCAAAGGGGGCCCTCTAGTGGTCTCAGAATAAGCGCAGTAAAGTATGTTTTGTACTTCCGTGGTTCCCGTAGCCAGTTCAGACATAAGAAGGAACTGAACGGACATGTTTTCTCACTCTGTTTGTATGGCCAGGAAAACGTTTGCCTGTGAGTATTTTATGTTCAGTTGTCGTAGGAACCCATAGTAAAAACTTATCTTTGATGTGAGCTTTTGTTGTTGGATAAACAGATGTCATAAATCATAAGCTGATCGGTAGATGCTAATCGTTAGCATGTCTATGTATTTTCCCATTGAAGTTAGAATCGAGCTAGCGATTTATTTCCTGTTCATTTAAGTGTATAATGGCAAGTAAATGTGCTAAAGCAGTGAACATAACTGAGACATATTCGGTATGTGTGTTGCAGTTATACAGTGAGTCTCAAGTAAAGCTATGGAAAGAAGTTCTGGCGTCCAGCTTTTCTTGGGAAACCTGTTATCTATCTGCAGAGCTAGTCGCCACACACACACACACACACACACACACACACACACACACACACACACACACCACATCAGCCCATCCAGTGCAGTGGCTACAACTGACCTAGGGAAGTACTTGATGCGACGTAAGTTGGTGAGTTCAGGCCTGTTGAAGTTTGATGATAAGCCAGAGAACTATTGGGCCTGGAAAGCATCTTTTCTCAGCTAAACTAATGACTTAAAGCTCTCTGCTAGAGAGGAACTTGGTCTGCCGTGCAAATGGCTTGGACCATCGTCGTCTGAACAAGCTAAAAGAATCAGAGCAGTACACATTCACAATCCAACTTCAGGCCTGTGGATGTTATGGCAGAGACTGGAAGATGTTTGTGGCTCACCAGAGGTGATCGAGAATGCCCTCATCAAAAAGATTGAGGATTTTCCCAAAATCTCAGTCAAAGACAATCACAAACTTAGGGAACTTGGAGACATTCTCATGGAGCTTGAAGCAGCTAAGGCAGATGGGTACTTACCTGGCCTCTCATAGTTTAACACCTCACGCGGAGTCAGCCCCATAGTCCAGAAACTCCCGCACACTCTACAAGAAAAGTGGATTACTGTTGGATCATGCTACAAAGAACAACACAGGATTCCATACCCACCGTTCTCAGTCTTCGTAAACTTCATCTGTGAACAAGCAAAAACACGCAATGACTCCAGCTTCACCAGCATAACAGGATCATGGTGCATAGCCAAGACAGAAAAAAGTAGCCTAACCAGCAACCAGGTAAGAACATCAGTTGCTGTGAAAAGGACTGAAGTCTCAGCAGACAGCAACGGCAGTGGTGGCACCACAGCATCCCAACCTGGTGATAATCTTGACAAACTGTGTCCTTTACATAAAAAGCCACATCCACTGAGAAAGTGTCATGGCTTCAGAAACAAAACACTGGATGAAAGAAAAGCATATCTGAAGGAAAAACACATCTGTTTCAAGTGCTGTGCATCATCTAGCCATGTTGCCAAAAACTGTGACAAGCCTGTGCAGTGCAAGGAGTGTAACAGTGACAAAAACCTCTCAGCATTACATCCAGGGCCTGCCCCTTGGAAAACTGATGTCCAACAGGCTGGTACAGACCATGGCAGGGAGCAGTAACAGCAAGTGGAGGCAGTCTCATCAGTGAATCCCAAATGCACAAAAATCAGGCAGCGTTAACACTTCAAAGTCATGCTCCAAAATCTGTCTTGTGCTTATGTACCCCGCAGGGCAAAGAGACAGAGCTATGAAGACCTATGCAGTTCTTGCTGAACAAAGTAATAAGTCACAGGGCAAAACAGAGTTCTTTGAGTACTTCGGCATTAAAGGAGAAGGATCAGCATATACTCTAAAGACATGCTCAGGGGTGTTCAACACTGCAGGGCAACGCGCTAGCAACTTCATTGTGAAATCTCTAGATGGCAACAGACAAATTCCTTTGCCTACATTGATTAAATGTGACATGCTGCCAGACGACAGGTCTGAAATGCCACCTCCAGAGGTAGCCAGACATCATCCCCATCTTAAGCACCTGGTAGATAAACTCCCAGCGTTAGACCCAGATGCATCTATCCTGCTCCTCCTTGGACGGGATGTGATCCAGGTGCACGAGGTACGAGAACAGTGTAATGGCCCTCACAGTGCACCATTCGCCCAGCGGCTCGACCTTGGATGGGTGATAATTGATGTGTGCCTGGGAAGAGCTCACAAAACAACTGGCGTCAGTGTTTTCAGAACCAGTTTGCTGGTGAGTGGGCGCCACTTCATCCTCAACCCATGCACCAGCAGTCTAGTTGTAAAGGAGAAGATTGACAACCTTGAGTCTCACCACAGCTTCCCAAGCATTCCAGCAGTCAGTCACAGCTATGCAGCAGACAGCCTGAGTAGAAATGTGTTTCAAAGAACACAGCATGATGACAAGCTTGGCATGTCCATCGAAGATGAACTGTTCCTGAACCTCATGGACAGAGAGGTGTGCTTGGAGGAAGCAAACTGCTGGGTAGCATCTCTACCTTTCAGACCAAACAGGCCGTGACTACCCAACAATAGACAGCATGCCATCAACCATCTCATGTCCCTGTATCGCTTGTTGGAGAAGAAACAAGGCATGAAGGAACACTTCTTCAAATTCATGCAAGCAATGTTTGACTCAGATCAAGCAGAGCCTGCTCCAGCACTAACACCACTGCAAGAATGCTGGTACTTACCAATCTTTGGTGTCTATCACCCACAGAAAAGGGACTAGATCCATGTTGTGTTTGATTCTAGTGCCAAGCATGAAGGCAGTTCCCTCAACAATGTTCTTCTCCGAGGGCCTGACATGAACAATACTCTACTAGGAGTCCTCATGCGGTTCCACAAAGAATCCATCACAGTGACAGCGGATATTCAGCAGATGTTTTACTGCTTCATTGTCCAGGAAGACCATCGTGATTTTCTGAGATTTTTGTGGTTTGAAGATAATAATCCAAGCAAGCAGATCACTGAATACCGCATGAAAGTGCATGGTTTTGGAAACTCTCCCTCCCCTGCAGTAGCCATCTATGGCGAAGAAAAGCTGCCCTGCATGGAAAGAAAGAACATGGTGCTGAAGCTAAACAATTCATTATGAAGAACTTCTATGTCGACGATGGGCTTTCCTCCTTTCCCACAAAAGGTGAAGCCATCTCTGTCTTTGAAAGAGCAAAGGAAATGTTAGCAGAGTCAAGCATCAAATTACACAAAATTGCATCCAACAGTCGTGCTGTTATGGATGCCTTTCCTCCTGAAGAGAGGGCCAAAAACCTTGTGAATCTGGAATTCACTGTAGACCCATTGCTACTACAGAGGAGTCTAGGATTCACCTGGAATCTACAGGCTGACACTTTCACTGTCTGTGTATCCAGAGACCAAAAGCCATTCACAAGAAGGGGAATCTTGTCTACTGTCAATGGCCTTTATGATCCCCTGAGTTATGTGTCACCTGTAATGATCCAAGGAAAGGCTTTGGTCAGAGAGCTATCCGCAGAACAAGCTGAATGGGATGCGCCTCTACCAGCACAGAAGGAAGAACAGTGGAGATGGTGGACTGACTCACTTTGTCAGCTTGAATAGCTTCAGATTGACAGACCCTATGTGCCAGTTTCACTGTGCTCTGCAAAGCATAGAGAACTTTGTGTCTTCTGTGACACTTCCACTATGGCCATATCAGCAGTGGCTTACCTCAAAGCAACCGACTGGGAGGGAAACAGTCATGTTGGATTCGTTATGGGCAAATCAAAGCTGGCCCCACACCCTCCACACACCATTCCACAACTGGAACTTTGTGCTGCTGTCTTAGCCACTGACATGGCAGACTTAATCATAGATGAACTTGACATAGACATCTACAAAATCACATTCTACACAGACAGTCAGATTGTTTTGGGCTACATCCATAACATAAACAGAAGATTTTATGTATATGTAGCCAATAGAGTTGCTCGCATCAGGAAATCCACGAGCCCTGAACAATGGCACTTTGTCAGCACAGAACACAACCCTGCAGACTATGGAACCTGCTCAGTGCCAGCAGCTGTGTTTAAAGATACCAACTGGCTTAAAGATCCAGTCTTCTTGACCAGAGACACCTGCTCACAGCCAGAGACCTTTGAGTTTATAGACCCTGATGCAGATGCCCACAACAGGTCACAACTTTCACAACTAAAGCCTCTGAAAGTCAGTTGGGGTCACACCGCTTCAAATGTTTCTCCAGTTGGAAGACACTCAGTAGGGCTATAGCAAAGCTCATACATAAGGTCAGATCCTACATGAAAAGTCAGAACAGCAAGATGAATACTCTAACACAAGCAAAACGAGTAATCATTAGAAACACTCAACATGATGCATTCACTGAGGAGATGAAATGTCTTTCCAAGGGTAATATTATCCCTAAGTCCAGTTGTCTGAGAAAGCTGAACCCCATAGTAGACACCGATGGCCTGCTAAGAGTTGGAGGGCGCATCCCTTTGGCTGACATACCCTGGGAAGAGAAACACCCAATCATTGTCCCCAAGAAACACCACATAGCTGCCTTATTGGTGAGACATCACCATGAACAGGTCGCACGTCAGGGTAGGCATCTAACAGAAGGTGCTATCTGTTCTGCTGGTCTTTGACTGATTGGAGGAAAAAGGCTGGTGTCAAACATCATACACAAATTCAATTCAGTTTTATTTATAGAGCCCTATATCACAACAAGATTGTCTCACAGGGCTTTACAGAGTTAGTTAAATATAAACAAACAACAGTCAAATAAACAGGTGATGAGGGAAATGGATTAATGTCCCAGGCATCCCCCATCCTTAGACCCTCCTTCTTGGCAAGGAAAAACTCCAAAAACCCAGGGGGAAAATGTGTGGTCCGTTTTATCTGACCTTGCCTGCTGAAAGACTCAACCCAGGTCTTCCATTCACAAATGTAGGGGTTGATGTGTTTAGCCCATGGATCATGGGTGGAGTGAAGAATGGGTGCTGAGGTGAACAGGGTTTTGAGGGCTTTGAATGCCTCATCAGCTGCTGTGGACCAACAAAACTGTACCTTGGATGACATGAGGGCAGTTAGAGGTGCTGCCACCGTGCTGTACCCACAAATGAACCTCTGATGAAAGTTGGCAAACCCCAGGAACATCTGCAGTTGTTTCCAGTTCTCAGGTATCGACTAGGAGGACACGACAGCCACCTTCTCTGGATCCATCTCCATTCGGTTCCTACGATGTATCCAAGGAAGGAAACGGAAGAAGCATGGAACACACACTTCTCAGCTTTGACAAACAAAGAGTTCTCCAGGAGACGCTGTAAGACAGACTGAACATGGTGAATGTGTTCCTGGTCAGAACGGGGAGAAAAAAAAAAAAAAAAAAAAAAAAAAAAAATCAGGATATCATCCAGGTTCACAAAAACAAACTTGTTCAACATGTCTCTTAGAACGTCATTGATCAGTACCTGAAAGACTGCGGGAGCATTAGTTAACCCAAAAGGCATTGCTAGGTTCTCATAATGACCTGTGGGGGTGTTAAATGCTGTCTTCCACTCATCCCCCTCTCAGATTTGTACCAGGTGGTACACATTGCAGAGGTCCAGCTTGAGTTGTTGCAAGGAGCAACTATTTTCACCAAACACTGAGGAGATAAGGGGGAGAGGGTAGCGGTTCTTGACAGTGATGTCATTGAGGCCCCAGTAATCAATAGATGGTCTGAGAGTCTTGTCCTTCTTATCACCTAAAAAGAACCCTGCCGTAGCAGGGGACGAGAACAGGTGGATAATGCCTGCGGCCAGAGCATTGTTAATGTAGCTGTCCATGGCCTACCTCTCGGGTGGGGACAGGGAGTACAGCCGACCCTTAGGGGGCGTGGTACCCGGCAGGAAGTCGATAGTGCAGTCATAGGGACGGTGTAGTGGTAAGGTTGTGGCTCTGGTCTTACTGAAGACCTCCTGGAAGTCGTGGTACACGGCTGGTACTCTGGACAGATCAACGGATGGACTGGGAACGGCGGCCCGCAGATTTCCCAAGTCCATCTTAAAGCACAGTGCCTTACAAGCGGGGCTCTATCTCAGGATGGACCCCGTAGCCCAGTTAATGTGGGGGTTGTGCCGACGAAGCCAGGGGAACCCAAGGATTAAGGGTAACTCTGGCGACTTCAGGACATGGAACTGAATGGTCTCATGGTGGTTACCTGACAGAACCACATGGACCGCCTCAGTCCGGTGGGTGACGGTTCCTAATAAATGACCATCCAGTGCACTGGCTGGGATGGGTCTAGAAAGGGGTTCTAACTCTAACGCTATCTGTTTTGCAAGCTCCTCATTCATCAGGTTGGTATCAGCCTCAGAGTCAGTGAACGCAGCTAGAGTGAGTGGACCCCCAACCAGCTGAAGCTGGATATGGAACGCCGGTCTGGAGGTTGGGGCAGCGGACTGGGAATGGCTCAGCAGGATGCCCCTCTTGACTGCTGAGCCCTCCCCTTTTACTGGACACCTCGACCCATAATGTCCCACATGCCCACAGTACAAACAGAGGTTATCCCTTTGTTGATTCTCTTGTTCCTCCGGGGATAGTGTAGTCCATCCCACCTGCATCAGCTCAGGTCCATCATCTGCCTCCTCAGCGCAACTCTCCAGAACTGCCGAGGACACCTGCCTCCAGATGGGGGTGTGGTGATCTCTGTCTTCCTGTCGCGACTCTTGTCTCCACAGCTGCATGCGATGGTCGAGGTGGGTAGTTCATTCAATGAGGTCGTCGAGGGAAGATGGTAACTCAAATGACACCAACTGATGCTTTATTTGCGATGCCAGGCCAAGCAGGTAAGCATCACACTGGGCATCAGTGTTCCAAGAACTGAGTCGAGCTCGGGTGTGGAACTTGATAGCATAATCCGCTACTGATCGGTTGCCCTGCCTTACGCTCATCAGTCCTCCTGTAGCGTCGAGTCCTGTGGACAAATGTCCAAAAACCTTGTGGAACTCCTCAGAAAAGGCCAGAAAGGATGAGCAGGCGGGGGTGCTCCTCTCCCACTCTGCCGTTCCCCACAAACAGGCTCTGCCAGAGAGATGATTAATAGTGAATGCAACCTTTGCTGCCTCAGTGGAGAAAGTGTGAGGTTGCAAAGCTGCTGGACTTGCACCGTGATGGCAGCGATGCCCTGTTCCACTCAGTCCAGGTGACCCCCCTGAGAGGACTGGTCTGCTGGGTCTATCTCTGGTCAGATTGCACTGTAATGGGTGCAGTACAGACCCAGATGCAGATCACAGACAGAAGAGCTTAATTTAAAGCAGTCTTTATCAAGTTCAGTGCACACAGGGTTAATCAGTTCAGTGAGTCCTTTCAGTTCTGTTGTCCTTAATGCACTTGTGTGCAAAAGCTGACCGGAGTGAGGGGAAACACGGAAACATACTGTGTACAGGTTAACTGCCAAAGCTAACCAGAATCCGACGAGGAGTATGCGAAGGGTTAGTTGAGGACAGGCAGGGGTCAAAGCCAGGACAGCCAGGTACATCTGAGGTGAAGGCAGAAGACGTGGTCGGCGGCAGAAGGCAGGTAGACAACGGAGGAGCAGATGAGGAGACGGGGTCAGACGAAGGTAGGTACGTTACCAGGGATGAGACGGGCAGACGTGGTCAGACAGGTGAAGGTTCGGGCAGAAGGCAGAGCAGATCAGGTTTGGGCAGGGTCAGGTTCAGAGTAGCAGACAGGTAAATGCTGGAAAGTCTCGCACTAAGCAGATGAACAATCTGGGAAGGAACAGAGACCAGAATGGTGAATATATACTCCTCACCTAATGAACGGCAGCTGTGCCCACAGGTGAGGGTGATTGAGTGATTAGGAGAGTAGAGTGAGAAACTAGGTCAGAGGTCAGGGAGAGAAAACCCAGTCCACAGATAGAGATGTAACACAAGTATTTTTTCAGACAAGTAGCTGTACTTCTACTTAAGTACAGAATGTGAGTACTTTTGCCACCTCTGGTAAATAATCAGAATCCCCTCAAAGTTTTCTGTTGCAGTTCAGACTTTTTACACTTGTAAATCAAGTCAAGAGATGGTGTAGAATCTTGTTTTTTTTTCATAGACATGATGTGCTGAAGGGTAGTTATAGAATGTTTGCCCAATGAATTGAAAATAAAAGTTGTATGGCTTCAACCTTTTCTATGTTAGATTTGCACATACTCATGGGCTTATATGAAGTTTGTGTTGGAGACTGTTTTCCGGGGACACAGACATCTGCTAACATTAGCTGACAGCATTTCGAAGCCAGCGATAGTGTTACACAACAATGGTACAGCTGTTGAAGAACCAGAGAGTAGGTGTTACATTTTTTGAGGAAAACTACAAATACTACAAAGTGAGTAGCAATGTCATCATGCGTTAGATAATGTCATTAAATGACCTCCAGCACAAAACAGACTCCAATACACACATCACGTAAAAACCTTAGTGTGCATGAATAAGACCGTATCGTCACTGTGCTGGAGGACACAGTTGTTTACTACAAAATCATGGACAGTTTAACCCTTACAACAAAATTCAAAGAACCAGATTAGTCAGTCTTCAGGGAAAAGTTAATTTTGCCTGACATGTGGCATGTGTTATTGCTCATTCATGAGGAGAGAGTGAGCAAACACTGGAGCCTCAAACAGGGGCTTTTAGGTGATGGGAAAGGAGATGTGAGTTGAATCATTGGCAAGATGGAGGTAAACACAGCAAAAAAAAAATGCAGCAATATGATGAAAGAAACACACAAATGTATTTATTTTCTTTGTAAATAACTTAATCATTTGATCGACCATTTAATGCCGTTTCAATGTAATATAGACCACATTTCTGTGATTTATGGTTGATAGCCACAAAAAGTTGCCCAAAGCTCATGAAACAGAGACAGTTATAGCTGCTGACAGCATGGTGAATTCTTTCAAAAACAAAGTTGTTGCATCTGTTTATAGCAGCATCGATGGCTGCTGATGATTAAACAGGTCTCAAAGCGTTGTTCCATTTTGTAGGGGAATATTTTCAACCCCTACCCCTTGCAACTCCGTTTCAAGAGGTAGTGCTAAGTGTAAGGACCAAGGGATAGGGGTAAGGGGGAGGGCCAAGGGGTGAATTTGGATAGGGCCAAAGTGCCTAACTCAGGGGTTGCAAAGAAAGGTCAGAGTGGATATTTAAAAATGGGCAGTAAGTTGCTCCAAAAGTGAGTCAAATTCTATAGACCCCCCACCATCACCACCCATGTTGATAGCCTGGTACAGAAAATGGTATTGGGTTCTATTGTTCATTTCAGTCTATGCAACAGTGGTACCAGGGGTTAATTTTGCTATAACTCACCTGTTAAGATTATAAAAAAAAACCTTAATAATTCTGCATAATTAAAAGAGTGATTACTGTGGTTAACAAGTGAGTCAGTCAGTTGGCGTTTCTCAATAGGCCTGTTTCCATGACCATAAGAGGCCAATAACTGGGAGTAATCGAATAATTGTAATAATCAGATCTGATGCATTTACATGCACTTAAGAAATGTGAAAACCCTGGTTTAGGCGCTCCGGTACATTTTTGGATTTCTTTTGGAGTACGTACATACATTGTGATGCTAGACTTAAAATTCCTGTTGTCTTCCACTCACATTCTTCTGTTCTCTATGATTTTGTTTTTACATGTGCAGATGTGAAAGAACAAAATAAATCAGATGAATTTGTATACATGCAGGAACACATCGGAGTACTGGGGAGAAATCCTGGTGTATTTACATGGTCAATTAAATAATCTGACAATCGAATAATGATTGGAGTATTGGTGTACAAGTAAACAGGCTCATTATCAAGTTCACCGAGTACAGTTTTGCGAAGCTGGTGAGTATGGTCTTGGTAAGAACGGTCCCAGAGAGGGGACATCTTAAGAACGCCAGTCTTTCTGTAACTGGAACCTTTGCATGTTTGTGAACTTTCCTCCCTGGCTCTGCTGTATTTCCGCCATCAGCTCCCTAACATATTCCCACAATCCACCACAATATGTCACTCGATTTTATTTCAATACATTTGTACAACTATTTACATGTAATTTTTTTTTTTTAATACATTTTGTATTTTCTTCAAAACTGGATAAACAAATTTGATTAAATCCCATATCATGACAATAAAGATGTATTTTCTTGCTATTCTGCCTCTTGCGTGTGTTCCAACGTTGTATCACATCATCTGATGACAGTCATCTACTCAATAAAACATTTCTGAAGTATTGCCTTCGAGAGTAAATTGATAGTAGCATGAAATTCAATTCAGTTTTATTTGTAGAGCCCTATATCACAACAAGGTTGCTTCACAGGGCTTTACAGAATTAGCTGGATATGAAAACAAACAACAGTCAAATAAACAGTAGATGAGGTAAATGGATTATGTCCTGGGCATCCCCCATCCTTAGATTCTCCTTCTCGGCAAGGAAAAACTCCAAAAACCTAGTGGGTAAAGAAAAAACACGGGGAGAATCACAGTGAAGGAGAGAGCCACTCCCATAGGGCGACTGGCTCAGTTGGTAGAGCGGGTCGTCCAATGACTGAAGGGTCGGCGGTTCGAGTCCTGGCTCTGACTGTCTACATGT
>JAPQRP010000024.1:7327562-7337770 GCA_037367295.1 Apogon hyalosoma
CTCTCTCTCTCTCTCTCTCTCTCTCTCTCTCTCTCTCTCTCTCTCTCTCTCTCTCTCTCTCTCTCTCCAAATTTCTCCAAGTTTCCAAAACATTTATATTTTGGCAAAGGCGCGAGTAACATTGGCACATATTTGCAACTGTTTCATTGTGGTAACTGTTATGTTTCATGTCTTTCTTCTGAATTTTTAAGATTTTGCTCACATCACATTTTATTAGATTCATTGTCTCAGGAATTAATTTGAGGAGCATAAGTGGTGGTTATGTCCATGACGACAGAGCCACAAAGGGTTACGCTCACAATCTCCGTAATACCAGCTGTCAGGAGACATTATTTATAGGCAAAAGCAATTAAATCCACTCTCTAATTATTCTATTCTCAGACATTGTTATCAGATGCACTGATTCCTCTCCACAGTATGTCGCCTTTTCATCACTTTAATGCAGACTGCTGTCTTTATTTCCTGCCAGAACATTACGAAAGACTGCGCTTACAGAATCTCTTACAGCAGAAGTAAAGAGCGGAAACATGTTTGAATTTCTTTTGTGTGATATATAAATGTTCATATTTTTAGAGCAACTTAACTATTGAGATAATTACATCTGAAAGTCTATAATAAAGTGACTGTGAAAAATGTTTGATTTATTGTTAAGTTATGAGCCTCGTCGCATACTGTATCGAACGCAAACAGCAAACATATTACCCAGCAACATCTTACAGATTTATTTACCCAGTCAGTTTTATATGTCATAGATTTTAAAGTCATATGACAGTGACTCAGGTTATTGCTGAAGACGAGAGCATTGAGTGTTGTGTGTATTTTCTCTACAGGAGGAGACTGAATACACCGACAGCAAGGCCGCAGAACAGATGAAGAAATCTAAAGGACCTGCACCTCAGATTAGACAGAAACCAAAGAAAGAGAGCAAGAAGAAGAGATAGATCCTTATGTCCGTGTTGGTGTGTGTGAATGTGTGTGTATTCATGAGTGAGTCAACATAAGCAGTTATCACTACAGGTGTTTCAAACACTAATGTCAACAATAGAAGTGGACTTGAATTTAGGACACTTGACATTCAACCATAAACCCTGGTCACATTTATTACAATTATACTCTTTCACTGACTTAATGTGGCCTGTGGGAATTATTTAGCATTTTCTCTATTGTTTATACCAACATGAAATGTTTTTGTATTCAAAACAGACAACTTAATAATATATGTATGTTACCATTAGCTCTCCATTCACTAGTAAAATGACTCAGAATGACATCAGGTGTTGTCTCTTTATCTATTGTATTCATTTTATATGATAAAATTAATCTGTTAATCTTTTCTTCTCACTACAACAGACCCTCTTCCCATTTTTTTTTACTACTTGCGAAAGAATAAAATACTCACGGTGCATGGAAAGAGATGTGTGTTTTGTAATCAACCACAGCTGACTTCAAGGGGAGAAGTCAAGGATAAATAAAAATGAAAAATTACTGACAACAGATGAAGTTCAGAGACAAAAGAATCAGGAACAAGATAAATTACTTTAAAATGTATTTTCAATAAATGTGTTGATTATGATAAAAGCTGAACAAATGGCGAAACGTGTTTAATGTCAGTGTGTATGCTTGTGTAGAACTGTAATGTAATGTTTGAACATATTCTGAAGTATATTTACAGTTGACATTTTTTCGTAATGTTATGTAAAAAAAAAGATGCAGCATTTCTTTGCATATAGAGATGGCAAATATGTTTAAACGTACATGAATGAATTACTATTAAAATGCATGTCTTTCGGTACTACGTACATAAATTCCACACATATCGCTAGCCTCATAACATAATTGCATAATAACATTTTTTTTTTTTTCAGGTGACAGCCAATGATGAAAAACAAAGGCAGCAGTGTTAGGAGAGTTAAGTTATGCAGACATGACAATTTGGCCAAACATATGACTTTATTATGCTAGGAGGCAAACGATATGTAACTTCAGTATTTGTTGCAACATTGGAAATTCACATTAGTACAGGGTGTTTTTTTTAATAATAATAATGATGGGGGGGTTCCAGACTAAAACAGGTCTTAAATCGTGATTCTAAAGAATACCAATGGACGTAAACCCGGGGGTGTTCTCGTGGTCAAGAACAAAATAATAATAATAATAATAATAATAATAATAATAATGGGGAGGGGTACAGAAAACTGCTCCCTTAATCCTGTGTCGTACTGTATTTGTGCTATAAAACAGGTCTAAATCGTGACTAAATAACACAGTGGACGTAAACCCGGGGCTGTTGTCGCGGCCGCAGACGCCTCTGATGTTACTGCGTCCACTTTACGCGACACAACGTGAATCCTGACACCGCCGCCGCTGCGTAAAGAGCGTAAATCCATCCTCGGTGCGTTCTCGAGTTTCGTCAGTGATGCACTATCCCGTGCCGTTCCCCCTACGAGGCGAATCTTCCTACTCCACACCACTCCTTCGTCGCATGAATCCTCCGCGACGTCGGCTCCTGTGACCGAAGAGGCGGCTTCTCCTTCGCCCCCTCGGCCGGCCGCAGGTCCGGCCCACCGCCGCCGGCAGCTGTGCCCTCTGCTCCTCCTGCCAGTCCCCGTTATGACCTCCTCCTCGTCGCGCTGCGATTCTGCCGAAATCCGCTAAATGGGATTCGTGGCCGGCCCGAGGTTTCCACAGCAACTGTCCATCCGCTTCTCCCGCTTCTCTAATGAGGACAGACATTCGGATTTAACACGGTTCC
Organism: Apogon hyalosoma; assembly: GCA_037367295.1. Taxonomy (NCBI): domain Eukaryota; kingdom Metazoa; phylum Chordata; class Actinopteri; order Kurtiformes; family Apogonidae; genus Apogon; species Apogon hyalosoma. Next base: position 7,330,315 of record JAPQRP010000024.1, read on the forward strand.
TCGCTGCGCGTCTCCGCTTTTTGGGCTGAATCTCAAGACGCGTCAAAGGTGAGTGAATTAAAGCGTGTGACGTTTTAACGCCAGAGATGGAAAATCTGTGCTAGTGTGTAACAGCCGCTGCTTTTGGCTCGTTACTGCGTATTTTCCTACACGGATGCTTTTACACACAGCGCGTTTCTGCCCTCGCTGACTTGTATTTCATTGTTGCACAGGCCAGTCAGTCAGTCAGTGTCGGCCACTGGGTCTGTGTCAGGGCTGATGACGGTTTACTACACCCCACTGAAAAAGCAGCGCCGGCCAGAGAATAAAATGTACTATTCCGTGTTTGTTTGGTTTTTTTTTTTTTTTTTTTTTTCCAAGAGCAAATTAAAAAAAAAAAAAACGCGTGGAGGAAGCGACTGCGCCGAGAAAATAAGGCAAACAATTCCTGTGGATTCAAAATGGAGCTGAACCAGCACCTGTTTTGATTCATCAGGCCTCATACGTATGGGAGCCGGAGCCTCCGACGGCAGCGGCTTTGTCGTCTTTTACCCCCCGGTCCCCATTCACAAATCCATGTTTACGTGCACTTATGTGGATTGGTTTGGCAAGAGAGGCCGTTGGATGTTTATTGATTTAGTTTATTTGCAGTGCCTCTTCCTGTAGCAAAGACGTTATCCCTGTGACAGCTGTTTACTCCTGTAGGCAGACACCACCACCACCACCCCTTGTTTCTTTGAAAGCAGCCCTGCTGACAACTGGTGTTAAATCCCGTGGAAATAGAATTTTAATTATGTGGCTAATCTGTTTGCGGTGTATTTGTTGAGGGGGGGCTTTGGACATGTTCCAGTCAATTTGCATAAGACAGTGGGTTCGTTTCTGTAATGAATGGGAAACCTCAACATGGGATTTATATCTGTGATAGAAGACATGACATGTTAGTCTTATCAGAAAACTACTCTCTGAGTGTGAAATTCCAGAAAATATAGATTTGGATTGTACCAGGGGTTCTTAGAATCTAAGAGTTGCATATCCTGCAAGTCCATTAGCACTAACTAGGGTTACATTGGCTTTAACCCTTTAAACCCTAAGCCTAAAATGGTCTGCCTGGACTTTTTTTGTTATTTTGACCGTAAAAATAGTAGAAAATATACTGTGAGTTCATTTGCCATTTTTCCAGAGCATTTTTTCCAGATCTTTTCAAATCTAACAATCATTTACAATTTACTGCATATTATAATACTGCTAAAATGGCTTTTTCTCTAGCTTCTAGTACAAGCGTGAGTAAAATTACTATAATGACCCGATAAAGCCTATAAAGCACAACGTCTCAGGTTTCAGAAACCGCTGGAATTTTTCCAATTGCACAAACAGTGAAAGAGATACAGTCATCCAAACTGTATATACGCAGGGTGTGTCAGCGATGACACGTCAGGTTATAAAGTGTTACTGTTTTACAAAATATGTATATCCAGAAACATCTATGCACATTAAAGCTGTGAAATCAGCTGTATTCTCTATATTGGGTCAATCTTGTAGAGAAGCAACCTATTAAAATCGGATTGTCACTAGTTTAAAAGTGCACCGTGGAGTAGTAGAGTTAATCATCTGCCAGGAGTATGGTACTTCAGGAATGAAATGGCATTCATGTCCCTCTTCCCCACCCTTTGCCTTCCGTCTCTGAATTAATCATGCCGTAGCAGCCATTCCTCCCAGCCTGGATCACTCACTAGCAGCCAGAGCCACGAGTCAAAGATGGACAGAGAACAGAAGTGGATTTTATCAGCTGAGTGTGACAATCCCCCTGTCTCTGTTCTCCTTTTGAAACAGGACAAGCAGGCACGGGCTCAGACTTACTGAGGTGTGTGAGGTCAACGTAACATTTAGAGAAAAGAGAACGGAAAGAAAAGATGTAATTCAGGCTTTTACAAAACCACCACAAAACTGATGACACGTCTCCGTGTCAGCTGATCAGTCCATCTCTAGCTCATAAATGATCTGTGTACGAGACATGTATGTGGACTCCAGTACATAGCAGGACGAGACAGTGATGCTAATGTGCACGTTTCCTCTTGTTTTGATCTAGAGGAAGCTCGGCTGCCCCCTCCTCCTCCTCCTCCTCCTCCTTCTTTCTCCTCCCCACGGCAAACTGTAATTTTCCCGTTGGAACATAGGCTTGAGCTCCTTCACCCTCTGCAGCACAGTGCCAACTGTTACCGTCCGTTGTGACTCACTGAGGTTTGTCGTGGCCAAATGTGCTAATAGGCTTGACCAGAAATGAGCAGCTAGGGTTCTTTGCATCAGGTGGAAGATGCAATACAGAGGAAAGAATCAACTCTGATGCAGCTGGAACCTGTGGAAAATATGTGGAGACCTGTCAGAAGTAACAATGGCCAAACACAACATGTGATTCCAAAAAGTTAATTAATGAATGACTGAACATGGCAACAGAGCATTTACAGTAGGGGTGTGATATACGTCATGACACAGGGATATGTGATACGCTGATATAAAACCTGTATCAATAACAGAAATGTATGTTGTTTCATTTTATGAAGTATTTTTTGCATCATGAGGCACACATTTTTTTGCCATTTGGGCACAGAATGGGGACAAGTTGTATGAGCACAACACATGAAAAAAAAGATCAAATATAGAGAACTCTATGCTTATTTCAATCAATTTCTTAATTTAAATTACAGAGCATTTTGTATTATAATATATGCCATTAACATGATCCAAAATTATATATACCACGAAAGAAGACTCACCCACCTTTTCTATGCAACTAACCATGGTATCAGTGATTCTGCATTTGGATGCAAAGATTTTACTTTTGTCAATTCACTAGATGCAGTGAACATACAGAGAATCTCTCACCTTGTAAATAAAAAAGCCATGCAAAAATGTTTAAAAAGAGGTAAAAATAGAATAAGAATAAATAGATGGTATAAAGAATAAGCTATAACGGAATATGAAGCGTCTATGTAAGTCTATTTCCAATAGCAGTGGTAGTGCAAAACAGCAACAGTAATGAGGTGAATAATGGATCAGAGCAGCATCAGATATGACAGCGACAGCAGCAGGGATGACAGTAGTGCAATATTTGTAATAAATTTGGATACTTTTGATACATTGCAATACAATCCTATACAGTATATTATTGTTTCTTGCCCACTGACAGTTCACCTCAGTAGGCCTTCGATGGGGTTTCCACTGTATGAGAGCAGGGACCAGCAGATCCTATCGCATACTATTTCTAGTATCATCTTTACTAAGTTTCCAAGTGAGTTGAAACAGTAGTAAATATGACTTAAAATCATGCAGGTCACAGATTGGTCAGCCCAGAAATGATACTGCATCAATCCGTACGTGTCATGACGTTGCAATGTGGGATGTCACAGGCCAAGCTCGTGGGAAATCTCTGAAAACATTGGATTTTTGCGTAGGTTCTATCTTGATAAATCAACCACATGTTTGATTCTGAGCAGCTGTATTCTTCCCTGAAAAAAAATCTTAATACAACCTTTTTATTTAATATATTAAAACAGTTTTAAGTTTTACTCTCTGTCATTGCTGTCAAAGCTGCAGTTGGTAATGATAGTTTACACTGTGTCACTATGACAACCAGCCGTGGTGGTGGTTGAGTACTTTACCTGCAGTGGAAATGCAAATAAAGTACAGAAGAAAAAATACTGACAAAAAAGGCAAAAAGTGTTTATTTTCCATATTATGATGTCACAGATTTGGCCAAATGGGATGAAATAACATGCAAAAAAAAACCATATAAAAATGGAATGAGTGCAACTTTTATTGCTTCTTTAAAAGTGCAGTATGTTACATTACATAAAATGGGGAAAAAACCCCCCCACCTGTATTAATTTTTTTTTTCTTATTCCCAATGTGTGAATGGATTGTGATTTTTTTTTTTTAATATAAAAAATGAAAACTGTCCCAAACTGTCTCATCATCCCTGCATCCATGACAACAGCCTGCACACTGATTTGTATGTAGATGACTCGTGCCAAGCCTTAAAATGGTGAAACGATGACATCCTCAAATGTCTTATTTCATCCACAACCTGAAGATATTCCGTTTTATCTTGGTAGAGGCGTAAAGAAACCAAAAAACTTATTAAAATTAAAAAGCTGGACTGGAGGATTTTCCCTCTCCTGTCTTAAAGGAGTGATATTTAGCTTTTTTTTTAAAATGGAATTATGCATTTTAAACATTTCCCTGTGGTCTACATAAACTGTAAATGCTCTGCTTGGGTCTGAATTTTTCATTCATTCAACTCCACAGGTCCATCTTCAACCCTATTTCTGACTAATGACACCAGAAAGGTGGTTTTGAGCGCTGGCCCTTTAAATGCATGAGCCACTTCTCACCCCATCCCCTCCAGGTTGTTGACCGTGCTGCTCTGTCCCGTTCAGCCTCTTGGGTTCGTTAATTCAACCAACAGCTGAACATTTTTGGTAATCGGTTCAAAGTTTGGACATATATTTCAGTTTTTACCACAACCGCTGCTGCTGACAAACAATTATGTCGTACTCGGAGAAATGTTCATTGGAAGTCTTGACCTTATATGTGCGAATGTCGTGATGTAACTAGTTATAGACGTAACAAATTAAGCCGGAATTAAAACGGGTTGTAGAAATCCACTTGCTTTTTGCCGGAATTAATATACAGATAGCTTTGCAGCATCTGGAGGGTTCAAACTTTATGAGCTGTTAGGGTCCAAATACACAAATAAATGAACCAAAGACTAGTAAAAGTGGATTCAGCAAAATATGACCCCTTTTAAAAAAAAAAAAATCCTCAGTGTGATTATTTGTTATCAAGTAGTTGTTGAAATGAAGTGTTGCAGCTCTAATGATAAGTGTGTAACTGTAGTTCAAGCACAGGAGAACACATGAACATTAATATGAGTCCACAGACCTTTAACACATAGAGTGGTGGCTGTGGTGAGTCTTAACTGGCACTGGAGTCTGTTTAGAACACCACCATGTTTTAATACATATATCAATACTTGCCTGCAGTGCATTACAATAGAAAATAATACAAAGCACTTCCTTATGAGTTTTGTCCCCTGCTGTGTTTGCAACATCTATTCCTCCATTGGGCTTGAATCATTTTTACATAATATCATATAATAAAATGAGAGAGTGGTTCGTATCTGAAGAGTGAATGTCTTCTCCACCAGGCTGTAATGTGCAGATAATGTACCAGATAAATACAACAAAAGTGTAGCCTTTTTATTTAGTTATTTCTAGGCCAGATTTGAGCAGATATGCAAATAAAAATGAAACTATTGGCATTCTGATGGAAGGTGTTTATAAACCTGCATTTCTTTTTGACATTCAGACTGTCTCCCTCACTTTCCTGCTCTTTTCTTGTAGTATTCCTCTCTCACACCCATGTTTGTTTAAGTCCAGAGTGTTGTATAGATTTTGTAAACCTCAGTCAACAGTGACCGAGAGAAAGACGCAGATTGTTGATAAATGTATGAAGGATAAAGTGTTCCGACACTCTATTATGGCTCTGAAGTAAACACCGCTCTGAGAGGTGCCTGTGAATGTAGCCTCTATTCTCCATGATTCATGTCCAGGCTCCAAAGTCTCTCTTCCCACATGCAGGCAGCTTGAACCCGAATGTCTCATCACTTTTCTGACATTATTAAACCACACGGTGAACAACTTCATTTATCTCCCATCATAAAAGAAGTGCTGCTCACACTTTACCCTAGAATTGGATTTTGATGTTGAAACGGGGGGGAAGAGGAAAATGGAGCTTCTTTGCCCTCCACCTCATCCTCTTCATCTTCCTCCTCCTCTCCTGCTGCTCTGGTGCCTCTTGTAGCACAGTGCATTCTGGTTTTGGAATGGAAAAACACTCTATCTTTTATTATTTTATCATTTTATCCTCTTCTTTCACCTAATTATTCAGCTTTTTTCATCTCTTCCATCTTTGTTAATCATTTAATTCTTTGTATGTGTTTTTCTGTCCATTACATTTCACCGTATCTTCCTCACTCCTCCATTCCCTTTTATTTTATATCACAGTGCTGCATGATTATTGGTTTTCGAGTGCTTTGTTACCATATTAGGAAAAGGTGTGAGGCTTGGCCACGGTGCTAGCTCTGGTGTTTACGTACTGTACATGGGCTGAAAGACTTTCAAGGATATTCTTGTGTAATAGACAGAACCCGTGGGACACTATGTGACTCCTCAGGGACACGGATTCGGTCAATACTGTATTAACATGTTTTCAGTGCTGGTCAAAGATTATTGACAGATTATCAGTGCGTGTGTTTAAATCTGATGATAGGTCAGTTTTTCAAATCCATGTGACATCTCTTCATCCACACGTTTAGAGTTAAAATATGCAGCTGTGCTAAGGTTTAAATACATGCTGGTTTAATCTATTAATGATAGATGTGTAGTTGGGCTGAGCAATGAATGGAAATGTTCAAAGTGGATGTTTTTGATACGTGTATCACAATACTCTGCTGCCATAGAACAGCGAATCTTATTGTTCAGATGTAAGGGAACGTGTTTGTTTGGTAAAGACTAGAGCTGCACAATATATCATTTGAGCATCGTCATTGAGATGTAGGTGTACGCAATAGTCACATCGCAGGTCCTGCAATGTAGGAGGCAAATTAACTCAACGTGTTCTCATCTAATTAAAGGGTATGTGACATACACTGCGCACAGTGATCCACCAATCACAATCATTTTTAATCAGTTTAGAGTGAGTTGCTGGTAACAACACTGAAAAATGAGCAACGAACAAGAGAAAATCACCGGAAACGAAGACTTTGTGCCAAAAAGAAAAGAAATGTCAGTTATCTGGAATTATTTTGGCTACAAAAAGGATGATATTGAAACAGGTGTTCTGTGTCGACAGTGCCTTCCACCTGTTGCCACAACGAGAGGAAACACAACTAATTAGTTTGACCATTTAGGGTTGGCACCACACAGCTGTTACATACTCCTGAGTATTTTTTCATATCGCAGGGTTAAAAAAATTCACAATGTCAGTTTTTTCCAATATCATGCAGCCCTAGTAAAGACCTCAGGCATCATTGTTTTTTCATATTATTCACCACTAATGCAATTTTTAAGCCAAAGACATGTGACAGCTGTAATGCAGTGTTGTCAAAAATTCTGTGGTTACCAGTTTGTTTTAATTAAGTCTTGTTAGTAGCTATTGGACACACACTGCAAAAATCAAAATCTTACCAAGTGTATTTTTCTCATTTCTTGTCCAAATATGTCATCACACTGAAAATAAGACATAATCACTTAGAGTAACTGTTCAGTGAGATATAAGAACTTATTTTTAGACAGCAGATCTTGAAAATCTTATTTCAAGAAATCTTTACCAAGATAATTTTCACTTGTTCCATTGGTAGATTTTTTTTTTTTGCTTAATTCAAGATTGTTTTGCTTGAATTAAGCAAAAAAATCTTCAA
>JAPQRP010000024.1:7337801-7377659 GCA_037367295.1 Apogon hyalosoma
TTAATTCAAGATTGTTTTGCTTGAATTAAGCAAAAAAATCTTCAATTAAGCACAAAAAAAAAATCTACCAATGGAACAAGTGAAAATTATCTTGGTAAAGATTTCTTGAAATACGATTTACATGATCTGTTGTCTAAAAATAAGTTCTTATATCTCACTTACAAGTGACTCTAAGTGATTATGTCTTATTTTCAGTGTGATGAAATATTTTGACTAGAAATGAGAAAAATACACTTGGTAAGATTTTGTTTTTTGCAGTGCATGTATTTAACACATAGTATGTATCTTCTGCTGCTAGAGGTTTCCATGTCAAAATAGTAACAAAACATGTAGTTTGCTGTCGTGAAGTACAGTGGGATCATGGACACTGCTGTTTTCAGCACCACTGTACATGAAACTGACCTGACTACTGACGGACAAAATAATATATTGGAGCTTTATTCACTTTATATTTAGTGACGTCACACGATGTCTTTAAATTCTGAAATAGCTTTAAGTAATGTTAATAATGATGTGACATCATTGACAGGTGACCAAACAAAAAGTGACATTTTTGTACAGTACTGTGCAAAAGTGAAAGGCAGTGTTTAGCTTTGTTGTTTTTGCAGGGTTTCAATGGACATGTGCCTTTATTTCTAAAAAGAAATATGCAAGAGGTATCTCAAGGACAAGTTTATTTATAAAGCACATTTAAAACAACACAGAGTGCCCAAAGTTCTGTACAAAGTTACGATAAAAATACAAGATAGGCCGATATGTGCACAGTATTGAAACACACACACACAAATCAGAACTGAACAGTTTCTGCAGGTAAAGTCAGTATTTAATGTGACCTCCATTTGGGGTAAGCACTTCTTCAACTGTCTTAGGTTGACTGGATGTTTTTTTAAATAATCTTGTGTAATATTACACACCTTCAGAATATTTCCAGTGGCTTTCATGGCCTTGTATCCTTTTCTCTGTCCAGATGATCTCATACCACCTCTACAATATTCAGATTTTTTTTTTCTGAAATACATGATCACACACACACAGTAATATTTGTACAACCAGAATATATAGATCATATAGATAATAGCTACATCAATATTTCAAAAAGCTGTCTGTTTCATTCATTTGTGTCGCTTGTCACAATATTGTGACTTTGGCACTTAAAGGGTTAACAGTATTAAAAACAAAAATGCATTTCACAAAAAGCACGATGTTGTAGAAGTTATATGGGAAACCTTTGATCATAGAGCTGGGTGGTTTCTTTCCAGTGTCAGCCTCTTTACTAAAACTAAATGCACTATGTGTATGTTTGCAATATCAATGAACAACAGCATTTGCAAGGGTGTCAGTATCTATTGTTTTAAAAATATGAAACACCACTGATATGTGAAAACTTGAGAAATATTGACAATGGAATATTACAACACACAGACATAATTTTGTGAGGTGAGTGAGGATATACTAATCTTGGTTTTTGCAATTTAGGCACTTCTGACCATTTTCAGAGAAGAAAACCTCTTTAATTTGATGTATTTTCTAGAAATAATTCATTCTAATGTAACTTCACAAGTCAAGAAATTGGCTTTGTCATTTTCTAGGTATTTTAATGCAGATATGTCACAATAATAACTTTAACTCTTTGGACTTTGTTGCACAATGCATTGCTGTTTCAGATCTGCTGTGATATGTCATGGTGGTCTTATCAGTCCACTTTGTTCATGTTTTGCCACAGAATCCTTCACTGACCGTCCCCTCAAATCAAACGGTCCACTCTGCACACAGCTCATACAGTGCTGTCCATCACCTGTGGGTCTTTCTCTGTGTGACTCAGGGCTGCGCTGTGGGATACGTTAACCCCCCAGTGTGCCAGATTACATCCTGGCAGGAGTCGAATCAAAGCTACGCCTCACCGTACATGTGAGCTTGAAACGTCCCGTGATTGTGTACTGTGACACACACTCGGCAGCTTACACACCCACACATCCCCACAGTGGGATTCTTCAGAATTTCCATACCTGTGTAATTATGTTATGCATGCACATTACACTTAAAACACCCACTAAGCCTCAGCTGTCCATGCAGTATACAACAACCACCCACACATTCTTTTTACAGCTACTGCTAGTTCCTTCCTCCTTGTCTGTTAATAACCCTGTGTGTCCTGCCTATCAGACTCTGACAAGTGTGGTGGAAACACTCCCACAGATACATGCATGTGTTGGAAAAAGGATGTGAGACCCAACTGTGGCTGGGTGTTCGTGTGTGATAGAGCCTCATTTCCCAGGGAACAGCTGCTCGCATACGTACACACACACAACAATGCACATACACGCTGTCTGGAACTAAGAGTGCTTCTACTCACAAAGGAACAAGGCTGTTTCATGTGTGTATGACTGTCTCTGTTTCAGCTAGCCTGAAATAGCCAGTCTCACAGTGAGTCACTCTGAAATGCCCTGAAGTGGGGATTGGACTTTTTGTGTATGAACACAGCACTTAACTTTCTGCAGGTGCTCTTCTCTGTCTGAGCATGTTTATCTTTGTCTGTGCTCATCATGACGGCGCACTGTTGACTTGTTGCATTTATCAGGCCATTATCAGGCCCACTTTGCATTGTGTGTTATCACTGTTTTATTTATTTTTTCCCCTTGTTTTATGATTCATGTACGGCACTTTGGCCAGCTGTAAAGTTTTAAAAATGCTTTAGAAATAAAGTTGGTATGGTATTATATATTCAGTAATGATTAGAAAGGGGATGTAGAGGCACAATTATCTTATAGAAGATTAAACTGCCTTTGTCCTCATCAAGTCAACAGTATTAAGCATCGGTTTCATTACCTGCTGCCTCTTGGTATAAAGCTATGTTTTTTTTGTATTGATTCATAAGACATTGAATCAACAGATAGGTATGACCTTGGATGCAAGTGTGTTGACTGCCTCAAGGTGTCCTTGAGGATTTGCATGGTAAACGGTTCTAACTGAACCTGGAACAGCTCCAAGGATACTCTGTGGTGGATTAGGAGAGTAAAATTGAATGTGAGTCTCATAGCGTACTCTGCTTTCAGAAAGGTGAATGGATAGAAACTGAAACGGGGTCAGTTCCTGTCCCTGAATGGGAAGGGACTTTACATTTTATATTTAAAAGAAATATCACTTAATAGACAGTTTTAAGGTTTTTAGGATTTTTTTTTATTATTAAATGTTAATTGTATGTTTTGAATATTATTCTAGGTTCATGGTTAATGTGAGGTTTCTATTTCTTTGTCTAGTCAAGTGGTGGCTTATGTGGGTGTGAGGAACAGAACACTTTAAATCCTCTGGGACTTCCTGCATCCTTACTCATCACTGGCTCTCATCCCAGGTCTGCATATGGGGGCGGGCAAGAGCAAGCCCAAGGAGCCGGGCCAGCGCTCCATGAGCCTGGACGGTACCATCGGCACAGGCTCCGACAGCGGGCACTTCCACCACCTGGGCCCCGCCCAGCAGACCCAAACCCCCAACAGGAGCCCTGCAGTGGGGACGGGCAGGCGGGGGCATCAGGGGCAGCACCAGCACGCCCCAACAAACACTCCTGAACTCGCTCTGTTCGGAGGTGTGGATCACACTGGCACCATCACTTCACCTCAGAGGGGACCCCTGTCAGGTGAGCAGAGTGGTGTGGACGTTTCACTCGCTGTGTTTTATCCCGGAGTTTAATATTATTTAAAACAAGTGATATTACAAAATTTGTGTCTAAGCATTCATGCAGATTTGCCAAATGAGGGATGAGGAAATGAATACCACTCAGATGTACATTTAATATGAAGCTATTTGGTGCCATTTCCTGTTTTGGCACAGTGACTTCCCAGAGTCTCTGCTTGCTCAGAAGGTAACTGCTTTTGGCCAATGAAAGTCTTCAAAAACCATCCAAATCCAGATTTTTTTTACATCCATCTTTGAGCAGATTGGAAAAGCAAGATATAACTACAATATAAAAACAGCATAACTTGCTTGATCTAACCTCCCACTTCCATTAGTCCACTAAGTGCACTATCGTGTTACCCGGATAATGTGTGCATTTAGGATGTAGCACCTCAAGACCAACACAGGTTTTCTGTACTTTCTTGAAATGATGATCATAAGATTCTTTGTAAATGCCAGTTGCAGCTGAGTGAAGTATTATCACCATCATCTGAGCACTAATGTCACCCACTGAAGTATCCACTGGCTTATTTGTTCTCTTGACATTATTCAATACAGATGAACATGTTTTTACTTTTACTTCTATGTGAAATTATGTCATTGTTTGCACTGAGGATGTGCTTTAGTGGAAACAACCTGCGCTGCATTTTTGTTGTTATCACGTACTTCCACACAGTTGTCAGTGTTTGTCCTTTTAACTACATAGCCAAGATGACGACCACTGAGGATAAGTGTCCAGTGCACATTCACCTTTTTGACTGTTATGAGTTCAGTGTCACTATATTTAAGCCCAGAGAGCTCGGTTGTTTTTCGATTACCTTTCTATTGCTCTATGTGACTTATCATAGAGGTCATCTATCTTTATATGTAGACTTTTGATTTGGACAAACATGAGCAGAAAGGTGGTCAAGTTCTGGTGTCTGGGGGTGAGTGTGTTTTAACAATTGCTTTAAATGTTAATGACACAGCAGAGACAACTTGTATGTAAAATGACCTGACAATGCATTTTCAGTTTGAGACCAGTTATGAGTCAGTCAACCACTACTTGGAGAAACTGGAAAAACTAGGCACCGATTGACACTGAGTCACATTTCTGTTTAACAGTTTTGTCATTTGGAAGCTGTGTCTTTGCACTTGCATCCGTCAAGCAGACTTAAAACCTTCCCATTGACTCTGAAGTCTGTTGTGACAAACTCTGCAGATTTTCCTTGACATTAAGCTGTAATGTGTCTAGACAGTCCAGATGGTTAGGTTAATGTGGCCCCGTTCAAAGAGTGCAGGGCTGCTGGTGTGTCAGGAACCGTTCTGCTGGCTGCCGCCTCCCATGCATGTAATGAGCCGATCGATGACTGCCGGGAGAGTTCCCAGGTTTACACCACAGTTCATTAAAAGGTAGGGCAAGAAAGCTGCACACAGACGCTGAGAAAATAGAAAGCCGCTGATATGATGGCATTGTCCTTCACAGATGATCAGTCGCCGGCGGTTTAAATGTCAATATTTCCCATTAGGTGTTGGCGCAAGAGCAAAAGGACTTTAGATTCATAGTTTGTAGCTGGACACACCAAATTATCAACAATGCCTGGACCTACATTATGAAACTTTAGATTACTGAAGAGAATATTGTTAGCCTCATAGCATAACTGCTTAAGTCATACACTTCATATATGGACGAAAGTATTGGGACATGTTAAATTCAGGTGTTTCTTTTCTAACAGGGGTCTGAGATATAAAACAATAAGGACAAATGTCATAATATAATTTTATATTGTGATAAATATCATTGCACTGGTTAGTTTTGTTTAAATCGTTATCTTTGTTTCCGAAATGCCTCAGAGATGGTTTTACTTAATTTATCTCAACATTTTTTTTTTTTAATCTGTGACTGTGATAAATGTTCTACCTCTAAATTTCTATAATATTTTTCATACTCTGACTGTAAATAATAATTTTCTACCACAACTAATCGTCTTCTTTCTTCACATCACACTTAGGAAGAAAAATCTCCCATTAAACTTTAAGGAAATATTGATGTTTATAAACTATATGGACAAAACTATTGGAATGCATCATGGCTACAGCTGTAAGATGTCCTGGTCATGCTGATTTGAGATAAAACATCAATATTAATAATCAATATGATATTTGCCATAATATAAAACTATATTAATAAATTTGTCATTATTGTGTTGTAGCCAAGACCCCTGTTAGAAAAGAAACACCTGAATTTGATGTGTGCCAATACTTTTGTCTAGCCTATACAGTGTATGACTTAGGCAATTATGCTATGAGGCAAATGATATGTGAAGGGGAAGTACCATTTATTACACTGTTTCTAACTTTATTACACTGTTCCCTAAATTCCTATTTCTGTGTGTGTGTGTTGTTTGTTGCAGGAGGCGTCACTACATTTGTGGCACTGTATGACTATGAGTCACGGACAGCGTCTGATCTGACCTTTAGGAAAGGCGATAGGCTGCAGATTGTCAACAACACGTAAGAAATGACAATGATCTGTTTCTCTCTCTGCCGCCACACTTTGACAAATATGTAAATGAACAGATTCAGAGGTGCACATGTGAGTGTGAGCAAATGTGCATCTGAATGAGACACAAGCGTCAGCGCTAGTAACTGCAGAGCGATCCAGACATCACAGTCTGCCCCATCTGTTGACTAAAACAAGGTTTACTAATATAATCTGGTCCTCTTTGGCAACTATTATCACCATTTATGGGAGATTTACAGTCATGTTTCATTCCTCCACATACATAATGTCTCAGAAATGTGTTTACTTGTTGGACATTTAGCTCAGTATAACTTAAACACAGAGAATATCACACAAATTTCAGTCCCTTGTATTTTAAGTTAAAGCATCTGGAACATTATTCTCACACAGGTGTTCGAAGTCGGAACAATGGTGTTTTCTTTTTTCTTTTCCTATGAACTCCTTCCATAACTTCCTGCCATATGTCTGCTGCTGTTCTTTATCTATAGTCTGGTACTACATGGTAGGGCTGAGAAATGCAATTAATTCAGGCCTCATCTACACTATAAAGCAGTTTTACATGGGAGACTTTGAACATACATTAATAATACATTTGATTTCTTGGATTGTGTCTGGAACTCTTCCAGGAATCTTTAACGATATGGGGATTTGATCATTTATGGAAAGATAATAGGTGATACATTCCCAGCTTTCTACTGTAGAATTTTATTCTGCAAATTTCTCTGACTTTAAAAGTGCCACCCTACTGCGTAGTCCCACAGCGTACGCAGCTCCTCCGCTCCTGTCTGTGCTGTGCTGCTTGCCTTGCTGTGCCTCCTTGCTGTGTTTTGATGTGTCTGCTGTGTCTGTTATCTCTCCCCCTCTCTTTCTTTCTCATGCTCCATGGTTTCTCCTAGGAAAAAGTACAGCTTCAGGTCAGTAATACTTAATGCAGTTAAAAAAAATAAATAAAAATGTAACGCAGTCTTTTGTTCAGTCTCTTTTCTGCTGCATGAATTTGTCTCTTAGTGTAACTGCAGTTGTTTTGATGTAGACTACTTTGCTTAGAAGATAACACATGCCTTATATTAAAAGCCATTTCAGCACAGGGATTGCAAGTGGAACAAAAGGTCACTTACATCTGTCCATTTCCTCTCTTAATGTTTTTCTTCACATCACTTTGTGAACGTCTAGGTGTGGGATGAGATGCATATTTTTTGAAAGCATGTCTTTATTTTTTTCCCCATGGCCTAGAAAAGAACATTGTGTGAATATTTCAGCCTCTAATAGAGAGATTTTTTCACAAAGATATGCCTAGTGACGTCTTGATATGAGGACTTTATCTGAGACACCCTGTGCTGCAGATAGCATGGTATTTAAAGGATGAGACTGGTGATATTCTGTGTTTTTTCCTGCCAACAAATGGTGTGAAAAAGACCCATAATCAAAATAGCTTATATTATTATGCCAAATTTGAGCTTATTTCAGTATTCGTTTTCCAGTCAGATATTCCGTATTATTTTGTGATGAAGACATAACAGATATGCAGATATTAAATCAAGTTTTGCCAATATTCTTTGGACATGTGTACTGAATTCTCAGAATATGTGACTCAATTGGGGTTTTTACCATAGTTTACAACATAAGCCTTCTTACCTGATTGCAGTAAGTTCTATGTGTTGTAATCGAACTAACCAGCTTACGGTTTGCAAAGCTGTTGTAAGAGGACACAAAGAAAAAAAACTGTCAGGAGACACGCCTACTTTTAATGATCGTCACCCTTGTCTTTTCAAGAAGATGGTTAAAGGAATGAAGGTAGGAAGCTGTGTTCAGTTCACATGGTTGAACCAATGCTTCACTGGTGGAAAATCCTACTTTGACGTAGAAGTAAAATTCCACAAGTGGCTCCAACCACTTTTCCACATTAAGTAAGGGCATTGCTTATCGACCTATGCACAGATGCATGTAAACAGGAATATTAACCCTGAAGGTGCTGGAGTTTTTGTTTTTTTGCATTTTTTTTTATATTCAATTTTGATATCAAGATTTCAAAAAGCTGTAGATTGGAAGTGGATAAAGGCATACTGTAAATGACGTAATGGGAGTAAATTTATTCAGCTAATTTGCATACTGTGACATCACAGGGCAGTGGCCATATTGGATTGGTTAACTCTCAGTAAAACTGAACATATTTACATGGAAGTTTTTGTTTTTTTGTCATCCTCAAAATAAATTAACTTAAACATTAGTAGAAAGTAAAAAGCAGTACGTTTTAGTAGCGTTTAAGCCAAGCAGCATTATAGCCAAACCTGTCCTTATCTACCAAATGATAAATAAAGAACTAAACTTTACTTGAATAAAGGAACTTTACTTACTAAACCAGCTCGGGATCATGCCTTTCAAACTTAATTTTCTTCTTCACTTTGAATAGAAACGTGGCCTTAAATTTTGTGAGGATTGAAGGGTCACGTGTCCACCATTTATTTATGGGAGATGGTAACAAGATTTGGCAACTCTATCTGGAGCTATGGTCTGGTTCATTCAGTTATGTTGCTTGTCGCAGTATTGTGACTTTGGCACTTAAAGGGTTAAATTTCATAAACTGCAAAACCAGCCAGTAGGAATAATGTTTCAACATAAGGGCAAAACGTAATATTTTTTGCATGAAAACATAGTTTGTTTTGACCAAAAACTATTAAAAATATATCTGTAAGATGCATCGCTGCTTTGGGTGATGTTGCTTTCATCATTCTCTTACTTACTTCTATATAAAATGTAAACATCAAATGCTGACAAATATTTCCACCCACTGAATAGACTTTTTATGTTCTGTAGCAGGAAATGGGCTAAAGTGAGATGCATCATTTTTGTGTTTTAATGGGCTTTGATATCAACTCAAAAGACTATAGATTAACACCAGTCTTTTCCTCTGTGAATTGTTTCTCTAGTAAATACAATGTAAAGGAATAAACTGAAGGATGGTAAATTTTTGTGGATGCCTGGTTTGGCTGTCTGTTCCTGGCTGACTCTTGCCGTTTATCTGTTTGTCTTTGTCTTTGTCACAGAGAAGGGGACTGGTGGCTTGCTCGCTCCCTGACGACAGGCGAAAGTGGATATATCCCCAGCAACTATGTCGCTCCATCCGACTCCATCCAAGCAGAAGAGTATATTATCCTCTCCTTGTTTCACTCTGTTTAGCAGTTTCCCCTGCAAAAATTTAAGGCAGTTTTCAGTACAGACAGTTTTTTTTTCTGCTCTGTTTCCACAAGCTAAAGACTATCCCTATTTTGAGATATACCATCCTACGCTGTCTTCTATATTTCCAGTCTAAATGTAGCCCTGCCTGCCTACTCCTGTCGCTCCGCTGTCGCTCCTCACTGATCTTATTCTCTCTGGCCCACTTTGGCAGGTGGTATTTTGGGAAGATCACTCGCCGTGACTCGGAAAGGCTCCTTTTGAACTTACAGAACAGGCGGGGAACCTTTTTGGTGAGAGAGAGCGAGACGACTAAAGGTGAGCGAGCAGATGTTTGTATCACTCCAGAGGCTGCTGTCATTATTTAGATGGTCTACAGAGCTCATCTGTTTTTCTCATTGTTGTTAATATGTGACTCTGTGTAACATTAACCCATCAAGACCCAAACATCCACTGGCGACCAAAAGCATCTACTGATGTAAATGTTTGTTGATCGATTAATCCTATCAATCCATGTAAATAAGGGGTGTGAAATGTAGTTTGTCATCATTTCATGGTCATCAGACCCATTTGGACGTTCAGAGGCTCCGTAGTGAACATGGAAACACCGTGATCATCTACAGCATTGATTCATCAGTAAAACCTGTGGAGTTGGATCAATGACATTGGATGGAGACACTTGTATTTACATTTAGTTGTTGATATAATTGATGAAAAAGTCCCTTTTTAAGTTTTCTCTGTTTTGCTGTATTGACCTTTGAATTTACTCTGAGTTTCCATAAGCATCTAAATCCAGTGTAGGAAATAAAAATAGGAAAATACATGATTTACTGTGAAAATTGCAAAGTACAGAAGATAATATAATGATGAATGGTGATAAATCACTTAAGAAAGGTTACAGAGAAATATTCATTTGGGAACTGACACAAAATTAGCTCTGGGTCTGAGTTAAACCACACTGACAAAAGGGTTGAAGTGTTTTTAGCTTTTGTAATGTGACCTGTATGTAAATGAAAATGCAGTCGGGTTGAGTTAGAGAAAAAAAAAAAAGCTAGTTTGTACGCTATTCTGCTCACAGTGTAGATAAATCATCAGACATATAGCACTAATATGAACCTAAACCAAGCAGACTATTTCCAATAGGTGAGAATGTGTCTTCAGTTGTGTGTCATATGTGTGAAAGTGTAACTCATTTTCACACAAGTAGCACTTTACACTGTTGTGCTTCAGAACAGGTTTGGGTATTGTCCAGAGTTCGTATGTGAAAATGCCAGAAAGGAACCAAAAACCAAAAAAAAAAAGACATCTGAAACACGGATACAGGATATTCTATTTCACTGCGTCCTAAATTTAAATATGTGTTGCTTCATTTAACAATACTTCATAACCTCCTACTCGTGATATGCGTAAATGTACAACTGCAAAAATAAGAAGTGGTGTTTTTGTGGTGGTGTCCTTTAATGTGAGTCTTGTAGAAGGAGTGAACCGCCTCCAGAGTCCACCATCTTTCTACAGTGTCACAGAATTGACTTCCTCTTCTTCTTTTTTGGTCATTATATAACATTTAGTAGCAGGTGAGATCGAGCATTAAGGTGCATTACCATCATGAGCGTGTAGAGTAAAGCTCAAATCCCCTTTACTAAAAAAAGAAACAAAAACCCACGGATGGACAGAACAAAAGGGGGTGTTTTGCATTTTTTACAGGTGGTATTCTCTTAGTCAACAACATCACAGAATATTACACAGTGAAACTTTAATTCCTTTTGTTTTCCAATATATGAAGGGACTCTAATGTACTTCAGCAGCCTATACAATGACTTCTATGAGGAGGACCCCTTCAGCGGCAACACATTTACTGTTTACTTAGAACTGGGGTCCACATGGGTGTCTTTGTTGTTCACCTGGTACTACACAGACTGTAGCCACAGTATGATTACAGGTTGATTCTGGCTCAGGTCATTTACAGTGTGTCAAGTTCTCTCTCTTCCCTAACCTAAATTGTAACCCTTTCCAGATAAAGTAGAAAATAAGCCTAAAAACAAAAAAAAAGAGAAAAAAAATGTATGGAGTCCACTGACGGCAATGAACAACTGCCTCCCACCACAATACAAACTCTATTTAAGCATGTGAATCTAGTCTAACAGAAATGTAACATATTAAACCTGCAAAACATGCGTTAGAGTGTGAAAAAAGCTTAGAATTATAGCAACACATCACAAATACCACACTAGATTTCCAGTGATCAAAGGATGAGAGGACAGAGCTCCATATGAATTTCATGCAAAAAACCCCAAAACAAAAAAAAAACCATGCTGGACAAAAGGGTTGTTGTTTTGCACTCACTGGGCATTTACAATGGGTGAGTCAAGGAAGTGATGACATTTCCCAAAATCCTTGGAGTGTACCCCACTCAGCAAAAGTGATCTCACTTTGAATTAAGTAGCTCTTCAGGGACTGGATGTGAAATAGGCAGACCTTATAATTAAGTGATTTGTTAACTTTCACTCTGGCCTGTAGCACTCTATCTTTGTTCTCTGGGCTTGTGGCAAAGTTTGACATGTTTCTCTGAAAGCCTCCTGTCAGTTGTAGTCCCTGTGACGTAAGTGGGCTCTTTGGGGGATTGCTTTGTAGGAAGTGGGAGAAGGAAAACGCCGAATGGAGTGGATTGGGGCTTGTGAATGGTTAGGGGTGAATCATTCTGCCAGAACTAGGTCAACCTAGGAGGGTGCTGGATTTCCCTTTGGCTATTAGTCTCTGTTCTCCCAACACACACACATGCAGACACACGCACGCACAGTCAGAGGAAGGGGAGGAGACGCATGAAGAGCAGTAAAGTGGGAGATGTGATCGGGGAAAGTGGGAGGAGCTCTGGCAGGAGGTGAGTTGGCCTTGGGGTGCGTTCTGTATTAGATGTCAGATACGAGGTTCACAGTGTGACACAGATGAGCAAAAGTCTGCCGTTCTTATATGGATTTGATCGGTCGAGCTCAAGCTACAAACGCCAAAGATGTGACCCACTTCAAAGCTTATACAGGGTCTGCAGGTCCATAAACTTCAAAAGATTAAAACCCAGTAGACCAAATTTAAGCCTTAAAATGTCTTCAGTACTTTACTTAAAAAGGAACTGACTTTAGTTTTTAGTTGGTAAAACCTGTTGAAAATAATGAATATGAAAACACAGCAGTTAGGAAGTATAAAAGCATTGGTGTCGTATTAGAAGACAGAAAAACATAAAGCCACAGAGAAAGCCAGTAATTGTCAGCCATACCTCAATATTATTCTGGATTAGCACCAGGAGCAGCACTAAAGTCTGACCCCAGTGCAGTTACTCCAGTCATGATGGTCTTAAAAAAGCTGTAAATTGTTTAAAACCCTGTTTTAGTATGAGATGTGGAAATGAATCTCCTTTAGCTTTTGGTGGATCTTGGGCGAGTCATCAGGAGGTAGAGCAGGTCGTCCAATAACCGAAGGGCTGGCGGTTCCTGCTCTGTCCTAGTCATGTGCCGTTGTGTCCTTGGACAAGATACTTCACCCACCCTGCCTCCAGTGGGAATGTTTGGTGGTGGTTGGAGGAGCCATTGGCGCAGTTTGGCGGCCATGCTTCCATCAGCCTGCCTCAGTTGTAGTAGTAGTTTACCACCACCAGTGTGACTGTGAGAGCGAAGGAATAATGGATCCATTGTACGCACTTTGAGTATGCGTTAATAGAAAAGCATCATCTAAATCTAATCCATTTTTATCTTTGTAAAAGAAGTTGCGTTTATTTGGTGGTTGTGTCAGTGCATGTACTTGTTGTCTTTATTTTAACTAACCTAGTGAATAAATGTTGAATCTGTTAAATTCAGTGCCAGTGTTCTGCTGTAGTGACTCATAAGTGGTAGTCTGTTGGAACCTGTTATTAACTCTTGACACTCACCTCCACTTGTTAACAATAACCCCAGAGCCAGCAGTGTACACAGTACACTACACATCCTACTCATCACATTGTCCACATATTCTACATCTTTTACTGTTTTCCTTTGTAGGGGAACAGCCATTTTACTGCCAGGGCTCCCTTCCAATGTGAACCAATCAACCTTTATCATATTTTGCAAAGGCAGTCTGGGCTTAGTAATGCCTAAGATGGTGTGATTATTTTAAAGGAATACGCACAAGACAGAGTTTTTACTCTGTTCCAGAATGATAAGAGGTTCATCCAGACCTATCTTCAGTGCCAGTGTAGTTCTGAAACAGAAGTGTGAAAATAGATCTGCTCTATCTGCTGTAGTGTACTTGACATTTGATGCATTTGTCTATATGCTGTCAGTGCAGAGGATCTTTTCTTGCACTAGATTTGCTTTCGGGTGAGAACAGAACAGTCAGTTAAGTTGGATCAAGAGGGATTGATTTTCTTCTTTTTTCTGTCTTTGTTGAAACAACCTCTTGGTGGATCTAGATGTACTAAATCTCTTCAGTCATTAGAATCACTTCTTAAAAGGCAGTTTTTATTGTTAATTCAATCCCAAAATGACCTAATCACTGCTTGTTTTAGCACTCATTAAACACTGTTACAGGAAGCTTTTCATAAATGGATAACGGATAAAAAGTAAAGTATTATCCATGTTCACCTCATACAATCAGCCTTCACTTTGAAATGGACAAGGACAGAAGGGCTTAGCTGAGTGTCCAGGGGCCAACAGGGGCTTTCCCACCACAGCTGTTAGGAAACCCCACAGAGCAGCTGTCGCACAGGCTGCAATCTGCCTGCGTTTATTGGTTTAACCTGTTTCTGTCTGTTGTTTTGTCTTGTTCACAGGGGCATATTGCCTGTCAGTGCTGGATTATGACAACACAAAAGGCTTGAATGTTAAACATTACAAGATCAGGAAGCTGGACAGCGGAGGTTTTTACATCACCTCCCGCACCCAGTTCACCAGCCTACAGCAGCTAGTCTTCCACTACCGCAGTGAGTACCACCACATCTGATTCCGGACACAACAGAAACACTCACAGTTGCTCCAGTCAGAGTTTTGTCATGCTGTTGCCCTTCACCTGAACCTCGTCTCCTTCTTTCTTTTTGTCAGAGCACTCTGATGGGCTGTGCCACGCTCTAACAGATGTATGTCCAGTGGCCAAACCTCAGACCCAGGGACTGGCCAGAGACGCCTGGGAGATTCCCAGAGAGTCCCTCCGCCTTGACCTTAAACTGGGACAGGGCTGTTTTGGAGAGGTCTGGATGGGTAAGAACTGAAGACCGCAGATTCCTCATGTCACATCCGTCTCACCAGATATCACATAGATCAGAAATTAAATATACAGAGAATAAACATACATCGCAAAAGGCATAGATGAGGTAAATACTGATGCCCCATTTCCTTGGAACTAGCATGGATCTTGTACAAATCTACCTTGTCTGTAATTGTAAAGTAAAATTCCACCGTAATGTACCCATTGTCCTAACAGGATTCTGTTGCGTTTCTGTGAACTGGCTTATTAAAAGTCTGGTCTAGGCCAGCTCTAAATGTAAAGTGTCATGATTTGGTGTTATATAAATAAAATGTTATTGATTGATTGTACTTCACCAAATTCAGAGATCAGGTGATATTAATATTAGTCAAATACAAATCTGTCTGAAGTTAAAATCACAACACATGTACTTAGATATACGGGTATACTGGTACAGTGAGGAAGGTTTATGTCACTCTGGGTTTTGTCTCACAGAGCCTTGACATCATGTCCAGGGGATCTCATTGAATTTGAGTAAAACGCAAATTTTCCTCACCCCATGTGAATGCACCACATGAATCACATCAGGAGGTAACTTCTAAATCACAATGAGGTCCCCTGGTAATGCTAGCCCCATATGAATAGGACATAAGATCATGTGACTGATTCCTTTGTAAAACTAAGTTGTATCAGTGAGGAATCCTTTTTAATTGTGTTTTCTTACAGGTACATGGAACGGTACAACACGGGTAGCCATAAAGACACTGAAGCCTGGTACCATGTCTCCAGAGGCCTTCCTTCAAGAAGCACAGGTCATGAAGAAGCTTAGGCATGAAAAACTGGTCCAGCTCAACGCCGTGGTATCTGAGGAACCCATCTATATTGTGACAGAGTATATGAGTCAAGGTAATACTGCATAAAGACAATAACTTGGGCTGGGAACAAAGTGGAACAGTTTTATGTGACACAGGTCAAAACTGATAGATGTGAAATGTGAGTCACGTACTTTAGGTTTTGTACTGATTCCTAATCAAAAATCCTGCATTTTAGTTTAAAGTTGTTACTTGTTTGGGTGAAAAATTTGTTCGATGGAAAAGGTAATGATACCAAAATATAAGCATCATATCCAGACTAGTATCAGAAGTTTCACTCATAACCAACCTTTAAATTAAATAAGTGATAATAATAACTGAAATGATAAACTTTTTTAGGTTATAGGTTTAGATTTAATGTTAAATCTAGTTTCTTGTGTTCACAGGTAGCCTTCTGGACTTCCTTAAAGGAGATGCAGGAAAGATGCTCCGTCTGCCTCAGTTAGTAGACATGGCCGCTCAGGTAAAGTTCAGCCTTTGGTTGCTTGTGCTCTCGAAGTTCAACTTACAGATAAAACAAACAAAAGAAATGTGTGACAGTATGAAAACAGTTTCTCTTTCCTTTACTTCCAGATTGCCGCCGGTATGGCCTACGTAGAGAGGATGAACTACGTCCACAGAGACCTGCGAGCGGCCAACATCCTGGTAGGAGACAACTTGGTGTGTAAGGTGGCTGACTTCGGTCTGGCAAGACTCATTGAAGACAATGAGTACACAGCAAGACAGGGTGAGTACACATTTCCCCTTTCCACCACACACTATTCTGTCTTCTATAAAGGTAAAGATAGACAGACATGATGTTTTGTTGGTTTTTGTTGTTGTTTTTTTTTTTCAATCCATGGCCTCATGTGTTCAAATTATACTGACATGGTGCTGGTTCTTAAAATTCTCATTACTTTTTAGGAGCCAAGTTCCCAATTAAATGGACAGCACCGGAGGCAGCTCTGTACGGACGTTTCACCATCAAGTCTGACGTCTGGTCCTTTGGTGTGCTGCTCACAGAACTGGCAACTAAAGGCAGAGTCCCATATCCAGGTGAAGGATCACCAAGATTTGGACGTAGAGTAGAGTAGAGTAAGCTTTATTGTCATTACTAAATACAGGGCAACGAAATTTGGTTTTATCTTCTTTAAGGATAAGGTACGACAGTCAAAAATAAAAGATATGAGTATAAAACAGTCATGTAAAAAATGACACACACAAAGTGAGTCTGTTGTCAAAATGTGCAGAATATACAGGTGACAGTAACGACTATAATGTGAAGTCTTTTTAAGTAAAGTGGGTATAGTAATAGTATGGTATGGTGATATGATTAAAGATGGAGTAAGCAATTTTAATCAAATATTAAAATTGATTTGTGGAGTCTACACAGCCTTGGCTCTGTAAAAAAAACAAAAAACAAAACTTCAAAAACTTTGTGGAAAAAGGACGGTTGGAAAAAATGGTTTAAGTTATTATTTGTCAACACATGCTCCATCTAGGTCAATACACGTCTGCAAGTATTGATACCAGCCTTTAAGTCCATCTGTGTAAAACTGAGGGCCGTGTGTTTTAAACAATGTCAAAGCTATGTTCCATTTCCACTAACTGTTTGAAGCCCCTTCATACAGAAAGGTCTGCAGATTTACATTTACATTTCTCAGCAGATTTCAACAAGTGTGCTTCAGGTTATGGCCTTGACTGGTCCAGACTGGCAGGAGCTCGGTTTCCCTTAATCTAGCATGTTGTTCTCTGGGCAGGTATGGTGAACCGTGAGGTGCTCGATCAGGTGGAGCGTGGATACCGGATGCCCTGTCCGTCTGAGTGTCCAAGCTCCTTACACGAGCTCATGCTTTCCTGCTGGAGGAAGGATCCTGAAGAGAGGCCCACATTTGAGTACCTGCAGGGCTTCCTTGAGGACTACTTCACCTCCACAGAACCCCAGTATCAGCCTGGGGAGAACCTATAGAACCACACACTGAACCAACCTTAGGGGGGGGAACCTCAACACAGAGCGATCTGCACTAACCGACCTCAGAGGAGCGCCTTTGGGAGCATCAGAGCCTGTGAAACTCATCTGGTAAGGATTCCTCTGCAGAAGTAAAAAGAGAGCTGCAGAAGTCCCTTGTGTGCCATAAAGGAAGGAACTGCAACAGAAGAACCAGAAGAACCTCCTTTCTGCAGGAACTTACTGTTCTCTCCATGTTGTCAGTACAGTTTGGTGCAGAACTGAGGTTCATGGCTTTAAAAGGGGAACTCCTGTTGGGCTGATTCTGGCTTTGATCGAGGGACTACAATTGCGGGTACATTTTTTTGAGAGGTGTGACGGATGTGGGAGAAACCAAATCAGGATCTGGAGACGGAACGAGAGGGGAAAAGATGAAACCTCCTGACAAAGAGAGGACCAAAGGGGGTGTTTGTTCTGGTCCCTCTTTCCCCTTTCTGTCATGTCTCTTCATCCTCATCTGGTACCTTTCCACCTCGTCCACAGAAGAGCACTGCCACAGTGGCACAGGTGCCAAAGGAAAGTCTCTTAATGTCATTTATTTCCCTTCACCCTCTCTTCTTTCTCAGTTTCTGTCTGATTTTCAGTATGTCTCTCTCTCTCTCCAGTCTCTCAAATGCTGCTTCTTCAAAGTATCTCCAAATCGCTCAGCTCCGGAACTCGCATCTTTATTTATGTTTACTTGGACAATATGTTTCCTGTGGTTCAAGGTTTTGTTCAGTGGCAGACAATATATTTTTCCCTTTTTTTTTTTTTTCAGTGATTCTCAATCGGCATGGCTGTTAGAACCACTATCATGGTAGTGCCAGGGTAAATGTACTCCACAGACGGGTTCTGTAAGGCTGTAAAGTAGGTAATCTGAATTCAAATGAGGCCTTTATCTCTCCTCCTGTTTCCAGCCTGTATTTCCTGACATATGCTGGATAATTAAAATGATTTTGAACAGGTATTGTTTGAATGCTTGTCATTTTGATTAACCTTAATTTAACTGGAAATTGCATCGAAATAATCAGCACTTCTGTGGCGGCACTAAAGAGCAGTTTGAAGAGTTATCAGTTCAGCTCCTCTGAGCCATAAATGGAGTAGCTTTTAAGCATTTATTAGACCAAATAAGAGGCTGATATGGCTACCAATATCCAACTGAGCTCTGGATGGGAAATCCCTGAGTCTAAGACAAGCTTATTGTGCTCTGTGCCAAACACATCACCTGAATTCACTGCTGTCCGTGTATATACTGTTTTAATATCAAGAATCATACTCAGGTTTTTAGTTCCTGACCAGATAACGTCCTAATGAAACACAATTTCCCCATGAAACTTCACTTTATTTCTTAGACAGGACAGATAAACCCATTACTGTTAGCTGAGGTATGTATGATACCTATGGTTTGGCTGTTGCGTTCATATGAAATATGCAGCCAGGCTGCCCTAGTGAAACTGTAAAACTTCAATCAGGTAACCCTAATAAAACTGTGTTTATTGCTTACTATGAGAGTTGATTTTAAAATCAGTTAGCATGCTTTTGTGCTGTTCTTCTCTTGACCATTGGCAAGGTTTGTATTTATGCCGTACTGTACATCAACAAGTGTATGTTTACTCAAGGTTAAGGTGAGGAGAGGGGATCATTAACAGACTTCAATCTGTGGCATCAACCTTATATAAACTTATTTTTTAAAAAATACGTCTTACCCACTGATTCCAGTTATCACTGTCATACTGTACATACTGTAGCTGTTTAGAGTTGGGTTTTTGTATCATGTAAGCCACTTTCAAATGGCAGATATTTATGTTGGGTGTCACTCATTTCACAGTGGTTTGGTTAATAATGTAGTCGGCACAGGAACAATACGTATGATTATAGATTTTTGCCAACAAACAGGATGAAACCACAAAATACGAGCCATGCAGCAATACGAAATGTTGTAATCATTACCCGCCAATGCTAAAATGAATATTCACTGAGGAAATAATGATGGCTAAATTAATTAATAATGTGGATGAAGCCACAATGAAAAGGGGTTTACAGTTTTTGCGGTTGTGATGTGAGATGAAAAATAAGGTCAAAGATGTAAATAGTATCTTACACAAATGACTGTGACTATCATGTAATTTTGTTTTTGTATAGTTTTTCTTTTCTCAGATGAATTGCACCTCCATGCTGAGGTTTTTACAGTGATGCACGCCTACTCCCATAAGGTTTGAAGAAGATGCTCCTGTAAATGGGGCTGAAGGAATGTTTTGGTTCTTTGTTTCTTTTTAATATTGGACTTTAAGACTTAATATTGGATTCTGTATCTGCAAAAGACAATTTTAAATTGGGCTTGACATATATAAAATGTATTATCCAGTGCTTTCCTTATTTTTTTTAAAGCGGGGAATTACCCTGTTTGTTCTGACACACTGAATCGCCTTTTAGTCACCAGGACAATGTGGAAGTTGATGTGCTCATGACAAGTATGAGTAAAGCTAAGGTATGATTGGATTTTCTGTGCCATATAAAGAAGCCTTTTTATTTATACTCTTTTTCTTGTTTTGTTTGGTTTTGTTTGGTTTTATAAATCTATGCAGTTTCGGTCTGGCATTCCTGCAACTTTATGGCCATTTTGTTCTAAAGTCAAAAACAATTGTTATAAAGAGAAGGTGTGAGCATTTTGTAAGGACTTCTTTTGTCTTTTGTTTTGGTGTAACAGGATTGAAATGGGTATTGTGCCACTTTATGTTGATCTTTAAATGTGCAATAAATTCTATTTCAAATGTGTTTTGATAAGAGTGTGTGCTGGTGTGTGTGCTGTGCTTGACCTTAAAGACTCTTGCTCCGTATGGGTGAGGTGATGCCCTTGCTCAGTCCTGATCCAATCGTTTAGAGAAGTGAGCATGTGTGTCATGATTGTGACTCGAGTCACATTATTAAGGGATAAGGATGAGGAAAAAGATAAGTTCATGAATATAAGCAGAAAGATACAAAGCATCCATGATTTGTTCTTTGTGTGTGATCATATTCATTTTGCCAGCTTAATGACTCCCAGCACATTGTAATGAAGAGTGTAAGACGCTGAAGGTTTAGTTAATACACAGTTTATGCAGTATTTTTATTTTTATATTTATTTTTTATGACCTGCTGCAGTAAGAAAAGGTAGAAGAACAGTTGATAGCTTTTGACTTTTTCAGTGATTAACTAGCAGTTTATTATTATACCCCCACCCTCTGGGGTGGGTGGGGATAGATATACCAGGAATTCCGTCTGTCCTTCTGAGATTTTTGTCCATCCCGTTTCTCCGACATTATCCACCTGATTTTTTTTTTTTTTTTAAATCACACATGTTCTTTGTCACTAGGAGATGTGCAGTACACAGTTTGACAGCTGAATTTCAATTATAGGATTTTTTATATATTTTTTTTTTTCAAATTTCAATTTAGACAAGTTGTCCAAACGATTTCTCAGACGTTCATCTAATTCTTTTCAAATTTCACACACACATTCTTTACATGTCCCTTTCTTTCAATTTTTGCATTTTTTTTTACAAATTTTTGAAACATGTTTGAAATGATGGAAAATTAAGACTGAAAATTCCTTTCTGGGTAGGCGGAGTATCAGTGAGCAGGAGGGGCAAAGTGTTGTGCAACCAGGTGGGGGTACTGGTAAGCTCTACTTACTTTTTCACTTGTGTTATGCTCAGTTTCTCTTTACTGCTAATATTATACAATAATCTTGGAGACAACATTCATTTTAGGTACATCTCTCAGCTATTCCAAAAATGGGTCCTTTTAGTCAACAAGTATACCATGAATTAACAGCAGTAAACCATAATCTCAGACTTTGATCTCAGACAAACTCACCCATGTTGCAATTAAGCTTGAATTAAGGCCAAAACTCAATAAATGGTTTTCCAGATTACATTTTTCCATCTGTTTCCTATCACCTATCTTGAAATGTGTTGATTTTGAATATTCATGATAATATGAAATGAGAATATTCTTTAAAATTCTTGTCTTTTTTAGACTAGATTAACTAATTCTCACAAAGCAGGCCTGTTTTTCTGAGCCCATGAAAAGTTGACTCTTGGTTTTTACCCTACAAACAAATGATAATGGTATAAAATATGATGTATTGCTGTAGATTAAACTCCCAACAGTATACATAGTGCTCAACCTTAAACACACTCATGAACCCAAAACCATCATATATAGATATAATAGGGAAACATAAAGACAGAAGCCATTCAACTGACAATTAAAACTTTCAGATGTTGAGTAGATGTTGCAAATAATCATTTAACATAAGTATGGTTTGGATGCCTGGCTTTATTTCTGTATTTAGTAGTTTTACATCAGTAAAGGAACTGAATCCACCTCTCTTCTTCCACCACTGGTTGTGCTGTCTTCTGGGTGTGACAGCCTTTTTTCTTCTGCAACCCCTGCTTGACCTCTGCAGCTGAAGTGTATTCAGCCACATGGGGGCAGTATTTGTCAGGCATATCAGGGACACTCAGTGGACACGCTGCAGCAGGCAGGCCACAGTCATCTGCACACCAGAAGCAGCAGATTGTAACCCACCTGCTGCACTGGCCTCCACTAAACCACATTAACCTTTGGTAGTCATTTATAGACAGCTAGATGGATGACCACATTTTTCAGAAAATCTCACATATCACTACACTAAGTTAAATGTCTTTACATGTGGGGCGCCTCTCACTTGCTTTATGTCACAGTCAGTTCCCTGAAAGTTACTCCAGCTGTTAATTGATTGCAGATGAGCTCTCTGCACAGTGTATTGGTTTGAGTCAGTGGCCATATTGAGCCAATCGGCAGCTGACGTTTTCACTAATTAGTAGCTTCTCTTTCCATTGACTTTCTGCTCTGCCGTGATTAAAAGCGAAATCATATCACTTGATAAAATACTTCATTTATAACAAGACACAGTCTGTTTCAGCGAGGGGAATGTTGATCTGGTATCTGTGCCAAATAAGAATTAACCAGCTCCAAAAAAGATCAATTCATAACTTTTATTTATGTTCTGTGCATGTGTTTGGATTTGCACACATATGCAGCCATGTGTATCCGTGAATACAAAGGCATGCATAAGGCACATACAGTAGATTTGTGTGTGTATGTATGTGTGTATTTTGTGTGTAACTGGCTGTTGTTTTTCCCATCTGCTGAGCCGGAGTGCAAGTCATTTATCTCAGTTATCCAGACAGTGTCAGAGCTCCATCTGTGAAAACAGTAAACACACTGACTCACACTCTCTAAGTGACTGCCATTGATACCAGACGAGAGAGCACTGCAGGTACACACAGGGATATAGTATGTCTGCACACACACACACACACGCACACACACACACACACACACACACACACACACACACGCGCACACACACACACACGCGCGCGCACACACACACACACACACACACACACACACACACACACACACACACACACACACACACACACACCCCCCCGCGCACACACACACACACAGGGCTACAGTTACTGTTTGTTTTTATCTCATTACCATGACAGGAGCATGGCAACCCTAGAGAGAAGTTGGATAATAGCAGTGTTTTGTGTCTTTTTTTCTTCAGTTAATGGTCTAGGTTGCTCCCTGCCTTTAATGATCCCTTCTTTTCTTTACATACACACACAGTGTAGATGAAGATATCAGAGCTGTCGACTGCTTGATGATCTATTACAACAAAATGACTCCCTTATTTTGAGAAGTACTTGGTGACGTGCCAGTGCAGACAGAGGCAGTGGTGGAGGAGCAATTCAGGTCTTTTATTTCAGTAAAAGCTCCATAACATGCAAAGGTGCTGCATGAAAAATCTTACTGTCAGCATTGTATTAGCAGCAAATTATGGTTAAAGCATCAGTTACTAGCTAAGCTACTCTGACGGATAGAACATTATACAAGACATAATTACATTATTACAGAAGCATCAGTGTTATCACAGCATGTAAGTACTTCATATACAGTTTTATATAGAATGGGCTTCACTCAGACAGTGACGGTCATTCCACACAATGTTAGATGGATTATACCTCCGTGGTAGACTGACCATCCACAAAATAATTCTTCATTTAACTGGTCACATGTATGCCGTCATTCCACACATTTAATTTCCTCAGCAAACACTAAAATCGCAAAATCTGCTTTTAGTTTTTCTGCTGCATTTACCTGAAACACTTAACAGTATAGACAGAAAACATAAATGTGCTGACTACATGTCAATTTTAACCTCTGATTACCAACCGCTCTCTTTTAAACTGTCTCCTGTCATGTTTGACTTTTGGTGTTTGTTCCATTTTATTTATTACAGTTTTTCAAAATCACTAAAACACATTTTTGCAAAGCTGCACCCCCTTTTCTCCAAACTGTAAACACAAAACCCAGAATTCAAACTACATTTGCAAAATCTCTCACTCTTCTTGCAAAAGCAAACAAGTGCCTCAAAACTGTTTTACCTGCACTCAAAGGCAAACACTACGTTCAGATCGCACACACAACCACGCAATGTAGACACTACAGAGCAAAATGGAAAACTCTGCATCCAGTGCATGCACAACATAATGTTTATTACATATTGTAAATACATTTGGCATTTCTTAAAAGACCAATGAAATTGTAAAAGAAAAGCACATTACTATAAAACACTCACAAATCTTGTACATCTTCAAATCAAATTGATGACAGATTGATTCTGTTTCAGTATCATGTCTTTGAGGACTTGATCCACATCACAGGCAAAATTGTATGTTTGCAGGTAATGTGTGTGTGTGTGTGTGTGTGTGTGTGTGTGTGTGTGGGGGGGGGGGGTGTCCAGCCTTGACAACACTCCGCACTTACGTCACCACAGACCCAGACCATCTCCACTGGTTCTAAAAGATTTTCCCTGGTATATGGCTTTGGGTCATAGATGTTCCATTGCCATGCAGACAAATATTCTCCTACTGGGTTCAGGAAAGGGCTGTATGGTGGAAGGCAAACATTTATGAAACTCTGGCTGATATTGAACCACTCCTGTATCTGGACATTGTCCCAAACCACAACATAGATAGAATCTTCTGTCTCGCAGGTTGTTTCCATCCATTGTTGGTGTCCGGTGCACTCTGAACTGATTTATATCATGTGCAGTTGGTTTGAAAATAGTCTGTTCAATTTTGAGTGGCTGTGTCTGCTTGTTGACAGCTGTCCTGTATTTGTGTTTAACGTTTACCTCCTGTTTCCATCATTTTGTAGCTCATGTGCATCACAGGGAGAAATGTGTTTTAGAGAGTGAGAATGTCTGTAGGGTTGTGCAAAAAGTGTGTTACAGGTGTGAACATTGTGTTTAAGCATGAGAATCAGCTTAAGGTTGTACCAAAAGAATGACTGATTTGAGAAATTCATTTGTGCAATGGAGTAGAGGAGTCAGAGAATGGGGTTTAGTGTTTTAGCAATTCAGAAAAACTGTAATTTGCTTTATTTATGGTCTTGATATCACAGAAAAATATTTTTTTAAATGAATGAATATACAGGGACACCACATAAATCTGACGGTCCATCACATGATTAATGAGAGAAGACTTGAAGTCCTGCTGTTTTTTCAGACTCTTAACTCTTTGGTCTTTGATTTTTCCAAACATATTGGATGATTTCTGACATAAAGCGAGGTGAAATATTCAGAGAGAAGAATTATTATTTGCTGGAGCTGTTGACAACTCATAAAAACCTGAAATATGAGCTTGACTACACAGTGCTTCATGTAAGTTGTTGATTGGGAAATGCATTCTTTATGTTAAATCTCCATCTTAAACGTAATTTAAACTGACAAATAATGCAGTGAAGTACAATATTTTCCTCTGCTCTCTTCACTGTAAGATATCACATCACTTCTTTTTTGCAATTTCCTTTTTTTCCCCCTCCAGTTCCTCTCTGCCTCTACTTAGAAATTCCCTGTTTGAAGGTACGACTTACTCCAGGAGGTGGAAACTGACCCACATGTTCTCCATCATCAGCCAACTTCAAACACAAGAAGGATCACTCAGCTACGTGTATGAACTATCCATTCAGTTTCTTCTGTGCTCCACTGCTCCTAATGGCTCTTACAGACTCAGACAGATATGCGGTGCACAGTTTCCTGAATAGAAACAGGAGATTCTTTTTGATATCAGAGGATGAGCAGGTGTGCAGACGCCCCCAACTTTAATCAGTCTTCTTTTGTTGTGAAATGCTGCTCGGTGTTGACAGAGACGTTCGGAGCCCAACCTGCATGACTGCCTCACAGGTTTCCTGCCAAGTTGCCACAGGTTATGGAGCTCTTTGTGGCATGAAGCTGCACCCCACGTAGCTGTTACTGATATCAGTCGCCTTGGCAGGAGAAATGACACCTGAGGCTCAGTTCTGACTTGCAGGAGGAGCTGCATCGGGACAGTTTTGATACGCATGAAAACCTTTGCACACATCTTCAAAAGATACAAAAAAATGTCCCATATTTTACAGCGTTTTGATGTTGAATGAGACAAGGATTTTATCAGTTTAAGTGTTTTTCTTGGAGTTACCTCACACCTTTTTTTCCCCCTCCATCTTGGTTTGGTTTTAGTAGTTTGATGGGGAAAAAAAAGCAAGGTAGTCTTTGTGTTTGCGATAATCTGTTTGCTATGTTGCCAAGCAAATTCAGCCTGCTTTTCTTTCTTATTTGCATTATGTTTGTGGACTAATGACATAGAAGAATTCGTAATCACAGGTTTTTAGAGATTCCATGAGTAATCTGCTCAATGCATCATTCCTTTCATCTCATCATCCCTCCCCCTTTGTTCTTTTTTTCCCTTTTCTTATCATTTGCCTCCCTGTCTTTGTTTTTTTCTTTCTTTCAAATTACTTCTTCTCCTGCTCATAAGTCTTCCTTCTTTTTGTCAGCTCTCCTCCCCTTACTAACACGCTGTCAAATTGTTCTTTCCCACTATTACTCCTTTTCCTCCTCACTTATAACTGAACACACACTCTTCCATCTTACCTGTCTCCTTAATCTTTCTTTATCTTTTTCCCTTCTATCTTACTGTATTATCTCCGAATTTTACATCTTGCTTCTACATTCATGTTTCGGGCTTCGGTGAGACCGTCCACTTCTTACCCGCTCCCTCCAGTGTTATCCATCATCCTCTATTGGTCCATTCATCACATAGCCAGAACGCTATTGGTTCATTCATCAAGCAGCCAGCAGCCCCACAGCTGCAGACAGCAACCAGTGTACAGACCCAGGAATGTACAGGCTCACAGTTTGGCCCCTAATGTTGCACAGCACTTGAAACTGTGCAGTAAATATCATGGAAAACTTTTTCCCAGGCAAGAACCCTGATAAAGATTACTATAAAGTGCTTGATGTCTAAAGATAATATTCTAAACTGTGAAATTCTTGTGATGCTAAATTAGTTTTCTATTTCACAAGAGCAGTGAATAGAGAGAAAAGTGTGCCTGTTGAGTTTTTCAAATGGAAACATAACACATTTATGTTTGGTAAAGAGTGGCATTAATTCATCTGTTTTGATATCACAGTCAATACCAAGTGATTTTAAAATCTGACAAAACACCTTAATGCTTGTAGAAATTTGGCATGAACTTGTAAAATTGCACACATAACATGAAAGTGTCTTGTGACGAACTGCCCAGGGGTCCCATGTGGGTTTGTCCACAGTTTCCATGGTGGCCCCACATGTGTTTGACCATATCAGAATCAGAATCAGAGATCTGAGTATCTCCTATTATTTATTTTTCACACTATTTATCCCACAATACGTATCTTTCATGTCACTTGCAGTACTTCTCATGTTACTTGCACTACTTCAATTGTGTTTTGCAAATATCTAAGTTTGCAATACTTTTTTATTTTTAAATGTAAATAACTGTGTCTTCTACTGATATTTGTTGTTGTTTTACTGATGTTTGTTGTCTGTCTGTAAATTCTTGCACTGAACCTGAGAGCTCTACCTCAGTTTCATTGTACTTGGTACAATGACAATAAAGAGATTCTGATTCTGATTCTGATATGGGCAAACACATGTGGGGCCACCATGGAAACTGTGGATAAACCCACATGGGACCCTTATATGCAGCCCAAATGTAACCCTCATGGAGCCCACATGGACATGCTGGCTGGGTGGCAACATGTCCTGGATGCACATGAGGAATAAGCGAAAAATGAAAAATGCATTTTCAGAAAATGGAACATGGAAGTGTCACTGAATGAGTTTTATGTAATATTTTTACTTTAAAAGAGAAAAAAAAAGTCTTAAAAGTATAATTATTGTATTTAGAACAAAATTCTGAAATGATGTCAACGATGTCAGCGTCCTGTGCTAGAGATGAACTAAATTTGTTCACAGACATGGGTCGACATGTGACTCTGCATGTAAATATCAGAGGGTGAGGAAAACTGACACCAAGACTGAAATCTGGACAATAACTGTTAAGAAACAACTTGAGTCAAACAAAGTAAGTGAAACAAATAGAAGCATTGCCACTGGACACAGCTCTAAAGGAAAATAATGGAGTTTCTTCTACACTGGTGAGTTTGATTATGAGGCTTGTGACGGTGTAAAGTTATCAAATGATATTATTATCTAATTTCTAACATTGGAACATTTGACAACATTGACAACACAAACTGTATGGAAAATGGATGTGATCTGTTGTTATACTGTGGCTGTTTTCTGTCTAAAAGCACATCTAAGCTAACAGTTCCTTAGTCCTTTGAAATACCTCTTGGGAGGCAGAATACTTACTGGAAATGTAACCTTGTCCTTACTTAACAGCGATCGCTGATTGTGACAAATTGTTTTCCATTCTTCTTCCAACATTACAGAGATCTCTAAGGACAGTAAGTTGTTGGTCATAATGCTCTGTTTTTCATTACCTGCAAAGGGTGACAGATGTAAATTAAAAATCTGCTATAATCCACAATGTTTACATCTTCTATACTTTTAATACAGATGTTCATTAAAAGTGTGTTTTCCCTATCAAATAAATACATAAAGTCAAGTCAAGTACCGAGCCACTATACTCGGTAAAATGCAGTTTTATCATTGACGAAAGTTATTGTTATGTAAGAAAGAATTGTCCTTATATCAACTTTACTTCTCTCCTGTGGGGTTTAAGTTAACAAACCATTTCTCCACTTAAATGACAGTGGGAGGAAGTAGAAACATGGATGCAACATAAACTGATAGTTTTTCGCATGAACGTGTGAATAAAACTATTTTAAATCTAGGTTTATTATCTGTTTCACATGCAGCTAACATTTTTATAGCTATAATGTACAGTAGAGCACATACAGTTCAATAAAAAATCTGTTAAACAGCCTGAGGATTCAGGTGAAATGCCAACAACAGAAACATAGTTTAATGCTATACAGTCATGATTTTATTGTTAAGAGTTAAATGGAAATAGATCATGAAAAATGGAAGGAATAGCCTCAGTTTCAGCCATGAAGCAGCTACCAAATGCTCCTCTAATCCAACCAAAGAGGCAGCAGACTCCATCCTCAGTCTCCATTTGGATCTTGTCCTGACTGATGGATGGGCTAATGATGATGACTGGAGTTCCAACAAATAGCCTTATAAAGCAGGTGGAGCTGAAATCCCAGCAGAGACTCCACGGGTCACCTGAGCTGGGGGGCTTGGGGTGGAACTCAGTAAGAGTGGATGGAGCACAAACCAAAGCAGGGTCTTTCTGTGGACTGGCTCATTGCTGCTCTGCATGTTGAAGAAGACAAAGGAAGGATTGGTGGAATATGTATTATCCACTCCAGCAGGGCGTATGCTGGATCTTGGCAGGAGGATTGGTGCTGGAGATCACAGGGGCCGGTGGGGTCACTGGTGGAGTCCTGGGGGCTGGTGGGACCATAGGATCGGGTCTGGCTTACTTGTTTTGAGGTGGGGAGAGACTGCACTGGATGACTGGAGCCTGAGGCTGAAACAGTTTGACGACTCCTGATGAAACAGCCAAGATTGCACTGATCACATCTACTGTAAATTATACTCTCTTCAGTATGTCTGTGGGGCACATCTGTCCATTTCCTGTTATAGACAAGATCATGTAATCCCTGATGGAGTAGAAGTTGACTTGATGGAACACCACTGATCAGGGATCTGAAGACCCACTCCATCAGTCTGTTATTCCAAAAACCACTTTAAGAAGCTGCCGGGAGAGAAGGAGGCAGTCTGAAACCCTTCACCACTTCTTGAGATATTTCCACGAGAATCTCCTCCGGCAAAGATTTGGATCTCGGAGCCTCCTGATGCAGCTCGGACATGTTCAAGAGTCATCAGACTGAACATCTTGTGTTTTGAGGCTGATCATAACCTCCCACACCTGAAACAAGGAATTAGATATGACGCATGCATTTACCATCTTTGTCTACTAAAAGAGTGTGACAGTTTACTATGATCAGGTCTTTGCAGGACACTGGTTTTAGATGTTTAAGAAAGTCCACTGTTTCAAACTCCCAAAGCCTTCAGACAGAAACAAAATGCAAGTCTCAACTTGACTGTTTCTCTCATTAGAAACACATTAGTGTTAGCGTTTGGGTCAGTTGTAGCATCCACTGTGTGGGTGTCAGACTGTTACATCTTTACTGCACCAGAAGGTCTGTCATATGCTCTCCAGTCACGTCAGATGGTAGGTAGTTTTTCTACTGAAGCCTCAAAAGTTCAGTCATCACTGCAATCCAAAAAACACAGATCTGACATCTAAACCGCAGCCAAAACCAAGAGCGCACTGTGAAAATACTTCAATACTAAGGAAAAGTTCTACAATCAAAACTTCACTCAAGAAAAGTATGAAAATATATCAGCAAAATATTTTTAAAGTATGAAAAAAATACAATAAATCAAAAGTAAAATGGTTCCTGTCACCTCAATTACTATTGCTATTTGTGATCTACAAATATGTTTATCACAAACTTAAAAGTCTATCAGTAATAAAAGAAAACAAATACTAATATGTATCCTGTAATCATGTATATTTTGGATTAAATGCCTTTATTTTTTTTTGCTCAGTATCTGTAACTGGGTAAGAATAGCATTTAGGTGC
Source organism: Apogon hyalosoma (assembly GCA_037367295.1). Classification (NCBI taxonomy): domain Eukaryota; kingdom Metazoa; phylum Chordata; class Actinopteri; order Kurtiformes; family Apogonidae; genus Apogon; species Apogon hyalosoma. The sequence goes on from JAPQRP010000024.1 coordinate 7,368,279, forward strand.
AATTTAATGACCAACTCTACGAGTACAAAGCATAAAATTTCTCTCTGAGATGTAGTGGAGTAGTAAGTGTAAACCTTCATGAAATGGAAATACTATCTGTACTTCTACTTGAGTAAAGAATGTGTGTACTTTTGCCACCTCTGCACATCATCCTGACACTGAGGAAGGCAGAGGCACCGCTGCATTCCTCTAGTTACACATAAATGTTTGCATGTGCTAAAACTCACCACGAAAACACACACATACTGACACGTTCAGGGCCTTCTCAAATGTAAAACACATAGCTCCTCATACACATAGACACACACACATGACATCTACAAATATTAGAAGAGGTGGACAGACGTCCTAACGAGGGCCAACCCAGGCTGATGTTGACCCAGTCTCACCTACATTCACACACATGGAAACACAGTGTAAACTACCTCACAGTGTCCACATGATATTAATTAAAGTGTGGACATTTTTATGGATCTATTAACACCGCTGCTCCCAGAGGACGCGTCTGTCTTAATCTGACAAATTGGCTCATTTGCCAGTCGCTGTCCTTCCCTCCGCCTCACTGATGTAACTGTACGTCCCTCAGAGAGCATGAATGACAGACGGATGGAGAAATGTACATACACATGTGAATTTTCTGTCAGCAGAAACGTCTCTTGGTGTGTCTTTCTCTAAGGTCCCTAACCTCCTGTTTAACTTGGTAAATTTCATGGTTTACATTTAGATAAGGCTGGTGCTTAGCGGTCCCGCCTGCAGGCTGCCAGAACGCTTTGCCAGGTTTATTAAACCTTTTCATTGCCAATTATATTTCCAAACAAATGCGTGATAACACGGTTTTTTTCTCCCTATTTCTGAGAAGCTGACATTTAGGAAACATGTGTTTTCTGACTTATGACAGTGATATGTTTGTATGATTAAGTGAAGCTGTCAAATCTGAGAATGTAATGTCCACATTTGCAAAACTTCTGCAATCACCAAAGAGTTGGTTCACCCAAATTATAACAAAAACTATTTACATTTTTTTTTTTTTTAACTGACCACAATGAGATGTAAAATCCCACAGCTGTATTAACAGTTGTGTGAAGCTGTGTTTTACCACATTAAGTCATGGTAATGCTATTAGTGAGCTCCCACACTCCCAGTGACAACGCCGTGTATTCATGTTTGCAGGTTATGTATGTTAGTCAAACCGAAGCCTCTGTTAATGTCATTAGGATTGTGTGAATTTGGACAGAATTAATATTTCATTGAATTACACCATTTTTGGCCCAAAATGAAGACCAGGAGGACGTTGCCATTTCTGTCTTTAGCCTTGCCAGTAGCTTAATTAAAATTAAACAACCAACATCCTTTTGTAGAAACACTCTACCTCCGATCCTGGATATTCTCCAGGCTTTGCCGTGAATAATTTTCATTGGAAACTACTTAGCACTGAAGAAATAGTCCCTATGAAAATTGTTCACGGCATGTTTTATTCCAGAAAAAGCTTCTCCATTACTCTACATAGTCAACAATGGAGTGCTTATATTAGTCGCAAAGATTAATGTTTTGTCATGTGTAGGTACAACAAAAAAAATCTGGACAGAGATACCTGAGTAAGAATTTTTTTTAACCCATAAAGACCCAAACACCCACTGGTGATCAAAAGCATCTACTGATATAAACGTTTAATTCCTGTTGATCCACTAATCCTATCAATACATGTAAATAATTGGTGTAAAATACAGTTTGTCATCTTTTCATGGTCATCAGATATGACCCATTTGGACGTTCAGAGGCTCCATAGTGAACTTGGAAACACCGTCATCTTCTACAAAATTGATTCAAGGGTAAAACCCATGGAGTTTGATAAATGACAGTGGATGGAGACACTTGGTTTATGTTCAGTTAATGATAGATTTGACTGAAAAAGCCACGTTTTCATCAGTTTTCTCAACAAAAAAAAAACAAAAAAAAAAAAAACAAACATAACTTTAATCTGAGCTTTAATGAACATCTACAGAATCTGTGAATTAAATCTAGGAAAATACCTGATTTACACTGAAAAAATACAAAATGGAGAAGCTAATATTGTGATAAATGGTGATAAATCACTTAAGAAAGATTAAACAGAGAGAACTGACATTTGGGAACTGACACAAACATAGCACTGGGTCTTTATGGGTTAAAGATTGGGTTTACTGTTTGCCGTTCTTTTGAAATAATTTGCACATTGGTTTAGCTTCAATACCATGTTCAAACATTCACCACATGTGAACTATACTTTCCACACATTGATACAAATAATCACCACTTCTTCCTGAAGTTCACCACAAGCAGAATTAAGTACAGCTGCAGCAAGGTTTGCAAAGATTCAGATACTTCAAAACAAGATATGGAGGTTGGTGCACGCCTAAAAAGTCTTCAAGGGACAGGTGCATAGGAGCATGAGGTACAAATGTAGTAGACTTCCCTCCCAAAAAGGCCTTCATGATGAATTTTCGTTAAATGTGATACTGTGAATTTAGCCCCTTGTGATAAGTGACAGGTCCTCTAATGATCAGCAAATGTTTTTTTTATTGTCAGAAAAATGTCTTTTTATTGTCATCAGCTAATTATCACATGCTTCTATCATCAGGTATTGAAGTCCTGGACCTTCCTTCCTTGACCTTTATCTAATAATCTATGATACCAGGCATGGTCCTGTTGTTATTATTATGTTTTGCTTTTTCTCCATGTACTGTTATGATGTACTCTTTATATACACAATATGAGATCTTTCTTTACTTGTATATTTTGTGTATTATTGTATCTATATGTATTTAGAGGTATTCATCAGTTCTACAGAAAGGCACAAACATGGGCTTTACACTCATGTATGTGACTGCCTGTTATTGAAGTGCTTGAGTTCCCAGTTCTATCTATCCACACACTCAGTGAGTCTGTCTATCACCTCCCCTGGGTGGAGCTCCTTAATCATTGTTAGTTGAACACAGCTGGATGATTGACTGTGGCCCCCTGTTTGCCCAGCCTCTGATTGGTTACCTCTGACAGGGTAGGCCATATATTTGCCTGTATTGTCAATGATGTTTTTAAATCTTTGCTTGAAAAAGGTCCAGTGGACCGAAATGTTGCTTTCTTATATTAAAGTACAATAGCATATTTTGAAGCAAAGATAGATGTGGTTCATAATTTTCTACTATTACTACTGTGCAATTCTATGTAAGTCATGGAATGATATAAAAAGAGACCTAACAACTGAACTAAAGTTACTATAAGACACTCAGTCGTGGAATCTGCACACAGTCAAAACAACACATAAAAAAAAAAAAAAACATTGTTCTGGGTGTCAAGATGTTGCTTGGCTTGAAATATTTATAGGTCATTAGAGACTGAATGGATTTGATATTGTTAAGATTTTTAGACATGTCCATGAACCTCAGGAAGAAGGTTTATCCATCAGTCTGTCTGTCTGTTGGTCCCAAATATATTTAAAATCAATATTCTCACCTGTTTCATGTCTGATTTGTCAAGTGAGATATAGCTGGTGTAAAAACAGGGGATGCATCTTTGACTCAATGGTTTTAAGACATGGTTTGAGACAAAAGAAGAATGTTGCAGTAAATGTGAATTTTACTTTTTTTTTTTTTTTTTTTTTTTTACAATTGTTTTCATACTTGACTTAATTCCGGGTTAATTTTTTTCAGAAACCCTTTTTAGCACATTAGTAGACAAAACTGTGTACACTTTGCTGTCATATAAAAATGCATTGAATCATCTCTTCTTCCAGTTTTCATAAATACTATATTATTCTAGAGGACTTATTTAGCTTTTGTAGCCTTGTTATTGTTTATATAAATGTTTTCATATTGACAGTGAAATGTGCACGTTTCCAGTAGAATGTATGTAGATGTGGATATTTTTTTTTCCTCTAATTCAGTTTGCATGTCTCCTGTTTTTTTGTGAGAGAAACCTTCAGTAACTTTAATTTACCACATCCAATCGTGGTATTTGCAGTATCGTGACAAATTGTGGCAACACAACACACACACAAAAAAAGTTCTCAGTGTGACAAGAGCTTCTCCACTTCAGATTTTATTGGCCATGAGAGATTGTAGGGACGGATAAGATATATGCTACAGAGAATTTCCTTTAAAGGTTCACAGCAAAGGAAGAATGTTGCTGTAAATGTGAAGCTCACAAAAGTAAAATCCCAAAGGACCAGATGGATTGACATTAGGCTTACAGCAGATTTCCAGTGGTAGAATAGAGATATAGCACTTTTTTTTTTTTTACATGATAGTATAGGACAGTATCTAGTTCAAAACCATTATGAGCAGAATCTCAGATTAACTGTATTTGTTTGGAGCTTCAACATGTAGCCTCCTGAGGTGTATTTTTACTTCTTTTTGCAATGCATCATTAAACTGTAAAAAAAAAATACAGGTCATAGAAAATATATGTGTTATGCAATATTGCATGTGCAAAGTTTTGTTTCAAGCTTTTAGTTATGGGAGCGTGTATATGACATAGTTAGAGCAAAATGAGTCAGTTTTGGGTTAAGTAGAAAGTGTTTTGGTGGTTCAAGTTCAGTTTTAACCCTTTATTAGGCAAGTGACTATTTTTGGTAATTTCTACACACATTATAAGACAATGACAGCAGCAGTTACAGTGAATCAACAATCTCAGGTCCAATGTGGTCTCCAGGGTCTATAAGGTCCACCTCTGCATGAACAGTGGGTGGACCTGCTTTGTTTGGTACCATGAAGTAATGGTACTGATGTAAAGAATGATGTTCAAAGGGATCATGTGGATGTGGACAGGGGTCTGGACCAGCACACATGCTGGTCTAATGTTCTAAAAGGAATGTTCTAATGTTCTAAAATACATGTTCCTTTAACATTACATATGTCTTTCTTGTATTTTTTATATATACTTCTTGGATTTTATTTTATTTTTTGCCACTTATGGGTAAGGAACCAAATATGGTACCTTCATTAACTAATGTTGGTCTAATGTTCTAAAATACATGTTCCTTTCACATAACACATTTTTTCTTGTAATTTTGTATTTACCACTTGTTTTTTTTGTTTTTTTTTTGGGGGGGGGATTTACAGGTAAGGAACCAAATATGGTAACTTCATTGGCCTTGATTTTTTACATGATACATTTTTAAACTTTTGCAAAAGTAATAAAGTTTTGTTTTGTCCTCTAATCACACACTAAGGTGGAAATCTTGAATTTTGAAGTAGAGCCCTATAAAGGGTTAAAAAGTAGACATGGTATTGAGACAAGTCTAAATAAAATGGTCTTTGATACTATGTAGTTATGTAACGTGAATATGGTGACATATCAGGATCAGTACTTGCTTTGGAACAGAATATAGAGTGTGTCTGTGCTCCGTCCCTAATGCATAAATATGATGCCATGTCTATTTCTATACAGCAGCCCATATATCAGCCTGTGACCACACAGCCTCAGCGGGGCGACAGGGCACAGCTGAGACTCAGGTGCCAGCGTTAACAAGGACCTCCTTCAGTACCACGCTGCACACTCCTGCAGCAGTGCACCTGTCGCTATGCGTGCATGCGTAAGCGTGTGGGAACCATGTAACTGAAAAGACATGTGGTGCTCGTATGCATTCCTTCCGCTCCGCTCATGAATCACTCTGCCCCCACCGGCTGGGGTCCTCAGGGAGAGAGGAAGAGAGATGGGGGGGTGAATGAGGAGAGGTGTAGGAGGCTGAAGTATGTGCTTTATGTATGTACAGTATGTGTGCAATCTGGATTTGCCAGTTTGATAAAAGTACAAGTTCTGTGAGAGCAGGACTGTATCTGAAGACAGAATAACAAGCATTCAAGGAGTATTATCTAATTAGGCTGTTATAAGCAAACATACTCTACGATGGGTGTGTGATTCCTGGAGTGTTTGGGTAAACTCCAAATGGCTTTGAATCACAAACAGGAAGCATCTTACAATAAGCAGAGTGTGTGTTTTATGTCTTACATGACTCTGGAATAGCTCAAGGGATAGGAATGTCATCTTTAGGGAAGTTTGCAAAATTAAGAAAACATTTCCATCATTTTGACAAAAGAGAATTAATGCCATGGCTTCCTAATAGCTGTGATATACTGGCAGACTGTGAAAAGACTTGTGACTCCCTCTCACATCTACAATGTCCCATAAGTCACAGACTAGAAGATTTTACAGAGACTAAGAGTCTTTTGGGGTCATTAATTCCAAGACTGCAATCAGAGTCCTCATGTTTCTATTTTTTGGTTTTGGCGTGATCTCCTCCACATATCAATGAGAATGAGGTAAAACTAGATCACAGGACTGAAGGATTGATGACAAACAATTAGAATTTGTGGGACAGTCATTTGACATGAAGAAAAAATAACAAAACAAGTGGAGCTCTCGCTACATATATAAATTACATAAATTATATAAATGAACACCAGTTCTGTCTGTAGGAGATACTAAAACTAATTTAAGGATAAGGATCACTACAGAGGAAGGAAGAGCATAAACATACCTTCATCATCATCATCAGCAGCAGAAGCAGCAGAATTCTGCACCATGCCCACTACTTCTGTGCAGAAGGAAAATGCATTAAGCTGGATTCTGATGTTGTATTTCTGCTTAAACTGAACCCACATCAGGTACAGTATTCAGTTTATGATGTTTTCTGTTAATCTGGTGATGGAAAAAGGGCATATATTGGTTGTTGACAATGCTCATACGACTGATAATATCACATTTGACTTTGTATAAAATACAAACACTGAAAAAAACTGACTCAAGTTTTAAAAAGAGTGTAAAGAGTCACACCAAACCATCAAGGTGTTGTAACCACACATCATCTTCATCAAAACTGACATTATTAGATCAGTTTAGTTTTTGCACAAAAGTAATTGTGCAAAACAGGTTTAACTTCAGGTGAATACCAAACATGTCAAAGGGCAGAGTGGACATTTAGGCCCTTAACAGACCTACAGATCATCAGTCATGGGGGGTGGAGCATAATTTGAGCTGTTTGAGCTTGTCGAAAGGTTTCAACAATGTGTGCAATTCTGGGTAAAAGGGCTTTAATCAGAGGAGTTGGAGTCATTATCAGTTTGAGTTATGATACTGGTAGATGCACATCAATCAGCCCATGGCACTACCTAAAAACTACTGGCTACTTTATATTATCATTATCATTACACTGGGAAAAAAAATCTAAATCTTACCAAGTGTATTTTTCTTACTTCTAGTCAAAATATCTCATGGCACTTAAAATAAGACATAATCACCTAAAGAGTAACTTTTTAGTGAGATATAAGAACTTATTTTTAGTCACTAGATCTGAAACAAGTGAAAATTATCTTGGTAAGATTTCTTGAAATAAGATTTTCAAGATCTATTGTCTAAAAATAAGTTCTTATATCTCACTGAAAAGTTACTCTTTAGGTGATTATGTCTTATTTTAAGTGCGATGAGATATTTTGATGAGAAATGAGAAAAATACACTCGATAAGATTTAGATTTTTTCCAGTGTATCATTATTATTTTGTTGAAGAAATCTTCCAGAGCCCAAATTGTAGCAAGTTCATGTGAGTTTTATTCACTGCACAGTGCAAACAGAGTCTAACACCAACAAGACAGCAATATTCAGTCTGTCTGTATAACTCAGCTGCGAACGGTATAAATGTTGATCAAAGGTGGTCCAGTTTAAGTTAAGCACTGTAGTGCAACAAAGACAGTGGAAACTATTCTAAATAATCAAGAGTGGATGAGCGACAATGATCATGAGTGAATGAACAATGGGTAAATTATTAAATTACAAATGAATGGCTTAGGTGTGATTAACAGAAATAGGTCTTTTGTAAGAAAAATACAACTTTTTGAAAGAATAGAATAGAATAGAATAGAATAGAATAGAATAGAATAGAATAGAATAGAATAGAATAGAATAGAATAGAATAGCCTTTATTGTCATTGTGCAAAAACAATGAGACTGGTGTGGCGCTCACCACCCACAGTGCAAAGGATAAAAACAGTGCAAACATACAAGCATTAGAACTACAAAAGAAGAAATGATGAACATGATTAATTCATATATTCAGTAAAGTCTAATGGTTAAACAAAAAACAGGAGCCTCTCTGCTGTGTGGAAATTTGACCTGACATAATTAGCCAATAAATTTTGAGAGATCAGATTGCACAGATTTGTTGCTTTCTGATGAGCTGTTAGATGACACACAGGGAAGCAGTGAATGAAATATGTGTCCACTGATAAATTCAACTGTTGTTTTTACATTTTTTACATTTCTCTGGTCCACACCATCAGGTTAATCAAATTTAAGACATACAATGTTATAAGACATTAAAAACATCTTAAACTATTATACCTCAACATGTTTAAAGGTGACTATATTTTTTAATAGATATATTGCACATCTTATTAAAAGTTCATTTCCAACTGTATATTATTAACATATTTGATGAAATATGGTGGCCCTGAGGATCAAAACACAACTTCTGACATTTCATGCAAACATAATGATCTGTGTTTTCAAAATGTGTTGTGTTTTGATCCTCAGGGCCATGATAATTAACACAGATCAAGACAAAGCCTGATCCTCTAAACTCTCTCTGATATGGTGATATTTTCCTTGACAGAACATGTCCAGGCTCCACAGCTGCTCCCTGTTCATTCTGGAAAACCCTGACACTGGCTGCATCCCGTCCACTCACACTCTCCCACTGGGGGCCCGACATGCCCCGGGACACAATGTCAAATTCCACATGGCTGAGCTACCTGGCCAAGCTATTATTGGACCACATGCCTGACAGGGCTGGTGAAGCACAGGGCAGCGAGGAGACAAAGAGCAACTGTAGGGCTGATTAGGAAGGTGCTGGAGACAGACAGGGCGACTGACAGGGACGAAAAGCAGTCAATACACAGGGAAAGAGGAAGAGAGAAGACCAAGATAAAACAAACCTAAACAGGAAAAGACCAACGAAAAGAGATACAGATATAATAAGAAGGTACAGACAGTAACAGTTTGAGTGGCCAGAGTCATATAATGTTCCACAAGGAAAGCATTTTCATAAAAAGCCCTATTTAGGCACTTTTAAAAATGTTTTTCCTGGAAAGATGATCGATTTTTCTGAGCTTGGTGTGTCCAGAAAAATGAGAATTTGAGATTCTCTTCAGACTGACTGGAAGATAATCTATTGCCAGCGGAGCATGAGCTCATCACTGAATCAGCAAAACAACGATCCATAATAAGCACATATTACAGCCAGACGCTGTTGTGTTTGGAGAAATATGTGACGATCAGTGCTCTCGTATCCACAGGGCGGACTCTTCTCACAGAGAGGCTCATATATTAGTGGCCTCCTCATCTTCACGTGC
>JAPQRP010000024.1:7385739-7397818 GCA_037367295.1 Apogon hyalosoma
TGGTACTAATGTAAGGAATGATGTTCAAAGGGATCATGTGGATGTGGACAGGGGTCTGGACCAGCACTTATGTTGGTGTAATGTTCTAAAAGGAATGTTCTAATGTTCTAAAACACATGTTCCTTCAACATTACATGTGTTTTTCTTGTATTTTTTTTATATATACTTCTTAGATTTTATTTTATTTTTTGCCACTTATGGGCAAGGAACCAAATATGGTAACTTCATTAACTTTGATTTTCTGCATAATAATAAAAAAAAAAATTACAAAAATAAAGTCTTGTTATGTCCTCCAGTAACACACTTTGAATTTCAGAGTATTTCTGACTGCCCTAAAAAGGGTTAAGGGGAAAAGGTCAAAGGTGAAGCATTCTGTAGCAAGTGCAACGAAACATTCACCCGACAGATTATGTACTTGTGTATGTTTTCTGAATGCATGTAAAAAACAAATATAGGTCTTTCACATAAATATAGTAAATATTCATTAGTTACATAAACATTCTTGTATTTATCATGGATCACTACAACAAAACCACTTGTGTGTTAAAAATGATTAACTTTTGTTGTCAGAATAGTTTCATATTTTGACTGTTGTGTTACAATGGAAGTACACGTTCATATTTTAGAAGTTTGGGTACAACTTCATCATAAAACTCTGGTGTGAACTGTTCTGACCTGCACACAGAAAAAGTCAAATAAAGCCACTGGTGGATTTCATTGATGTTATCAGTGCGTCGTCAGGACTTTGTGTACTTATTCAAAGGCCAGTTTGTGAGTTCTGTATTGTCATAAAAAACACAAGCTCTTTTTTTAGTTTTGACTTTGATGAGTTTTGCAAGAATTGTCTGCTTTTGCAAGAGCTGTATCATGTTTTATTGGTTTGGTGTGAAGTTTTGTGGTCACTGTGTAGAGTTTTGCAAAAATCGTTTCCAAGGGGGTGCCTAAGCAATAAAAAAACAAATGTAATATGTATTATTGTAATATGCGGACCTCTGGTCATGTAAGGGCAACAGACTGGGATGTAATTAAATAAAGAATAAGATTTATTTAACAAACCAGGGTAGTTTTCAACAAATATTTAAATAATTTATTGATTAAAATTAACCCATTTCAGAATAAACAATGTAGAAAAAGCTTTATTACACCAGTTTGATTGAATAAATTGGTTATTTTTGCATATTTACATAATATTTTCATTGTGCTACTTTTGACTTTATTTGTTGTATTTTTTTTTTAATGAATAAAATCACATAACTTATGTAAATATTATGATATTGGATCTAGAGATTTAGTAGAGAAGGAAACATACAGGGATTTTGTAAATCTAGAAGGTTAGAGAAAATTCAAAGATTATTAAAAACAGAACAAAGAAAACTGAAGCAAAAGTGGATTTTTCAACAAAATACTGTATGTCATTAACTGAACATAAAAACAAGCATCCAGAACAACTGTCATTTGCCAACTATTTGGGTTTTGTTGTTAAATCAATGTTGCAGAACATAAAGATGTTTCCACGTTGACTCTGGAGCCTCTGAATGGAAATGGTTCATATCTGATGTCAATGAAAAGCTGCATTTTACCTGGATTATTTAAATGTATTGATAGGATTAATGTTACTAAACATTTCAGGTGATTTTCTTCACCAGCAACTGTTTTTAATATGTGGAAAAGTATTCAGTAAAACGCACTAAATCGAAACATTTATGAGAGCACTTTTGATGAACTTTTACCATGCATTTGAATTGTTTTAGAACTTTAAATTTCCTCAGTAAGATCACACATCATAATTCTCACAGTTTTAGAAAAAAAGCCCCAACAAAGTCAAAAGGAACACAACATACACATTTAAAGCAGTTAAAGGTTCATTTACTGGCACTCACGCTCTTTACTTCTAAGTGTTTGTATCCTCCTCACTTCATGCTGTTTTGTTGAGAAACATCTCCGTCATTCACACAAACCCTTGTTCTCTAAATCCTCTAATAATAATGCAAAGACTTGAGATTTCTTCAGTGGCAGACCCTCTACCATGGAGCCTTATCCCCTAAAGCCCACCAAAATCTCCTTATCTCGAACTGCCGCTGGCCCCATCTCGTCTCCATCGTCCACTCCACTGCGACACCCTAGCCTTGACCTCTATTTGCTCTGCCCTGCTCCTCTAATCCTGACCTCTCTGTTCCCCTCCCCTCTCTCCCCACGTCCCTCTGGTCGTGTCAGTTTAACGAATGCACCCCCATCCTGAAGCCCAGCATGCCGCCGGGCTGTGATGGATGTGCACATCACAGCCGCCTTATACAAAAGCCTTGGTGAATACAGTGCAGCCACCCCAGATCCTGTCAGCGGAGTTCGGCCCTTAACGCTGCTCGACGAGGGAGGAGGAGGGGGCTCCCTGCTAGTAACAACTCTTAAAACCTGATAGTAGAGATGGTGGAAAACCTCATCCATAAATGTCAACTCCATCTCTCTCTAGCCCCCACTGCTAATACCAACAGCAACCATGGAGAGTTTTAGTTCACTCCAGAACTTTATGGGGGTCTTATGCAGGAAAACTCCGGTGTGAAATTGAAGATGAATTGTTGTCACTTAAGAATGTGCTGCACAGAGGCAGAGAGACTGATAGCTTATTTTGTTTGTGCTATAAAATTCTTTTTTCCTCACTTTTTTTCCCTCTATAACAACATTATTCATTCTGTAGCAATAGGTTGTTAAACTGTAAATCAAACAAGAATCCTGTGGCAGCAGATGTAACCCTCAAACAACAAAGCCCCCCATCAATAACCCTGCCCCCTCACCTCTGCACGAACTGGCAGAATATTACATCAACTATCTATTTCATCCCATTCCTAACTGTCCGCAACGTAGAGGGCTCTGCACCCGGACAGAAATTTGAGCTCAGCCATGATACTGCAACTCCCTGGACAGGAATTGTGTTTGTATAGTTGTGTGTGTGTGTGTGTGAGTGCGTGCGTGCGTGCGTGCGTGTGTGTGTAGAGTAGGAAGTGGTGGATTGGGGGTCAGGGTCAGACTCTAAGCTCTAAGATCAGCCACCTGTGTGTTATCAAGGGCAGCCTGATAATCCTGATAGTCCTGTATCTGCCCTCTTTGCCTCTCAGACGACACACACTGACCCAAAAACACCCACAAGTTCAGGCTGTTTGATCCCATCACTGGTTTACTCCTTCAAACACTCCTCAACTAAATGTCACCGGAATTCACCAGAGGTGGCAAAAGTACACTGATTCTTTGTTTAAGTATAAATGTTATTGAAAATTATAGACAAAAGAGTAATCAGAAGGTTCAAACATCATCAAAACTGATCATGAGATTGATATGTTTAGTTTGAGTTTAGAGGCTGGAGTGAAACTAAATAAAGAAGAGACACAAATGTATAAAGAGAGATTTAGCTTCAATGCATGGCCAGATAGAAGACATGAGATGCAAAAAGGAGGAAGGAGAGAAAGAATGGGAAGAACTGGAAGTCTCAACTCCTTTTCTTGCAGTAAAAATGAAAAAGTATAAAGGAAAAGTAGGATGCCCTTAAATCATACTAAAATATCTCATGAACACAGTTAAAACATTTCTAACTTTAAATAAAATTGAAAGTAATGAACTTTAACTTGCCCCAATGTGGAAATTTGTTTTTAAAATTAGTGTTGGAATTCTAAACATTGTCACTTATTTGGAGTCAAGAAAAATCCACATTAATATGCAAGATTTAAAAAAAATTCCAAAGAGCACCTGTGGACAATCACCAAAAAGACCCAGCAGCACTTTTACTTTGTTGGTTTATTGTGACATATTGTTTTGAGGCCCAGTTTCCTTTTCCTGTCTGATCTGTTCATCTTATTATGTTTGTTGTGAGTGAAATGCACTATGAATAAATAAATAAATGGATGTATTACATTGGATCTTGGCCATGACACCTGAATTTGGCATAAATGGTATTACAGTCAATAGTTGGAGATGTAATTTTTTTTGGCTCCTTTGAATTATGCATCATTTACCCATATGATACTTGTCAATGTAAAAAATAACTTTACACATCAACGAAGCATCAGACTGTGAAAACACCTAAATGCAATTATTAAACACCTAAAAGTCACAATTGTCTCCCGCCACGATCTGTCCAGAGTCTCTGAAGATGTCTTTGTAGCTTCAACATGACCAAGCTGTCATGATTTCTACCTCTTTAAATACTTTTTCACCTTTCTCTCAAAGGACAAGGTGACATAAGCCAAGGCAGCAACTGTTTTGTTGGTGGTGGTGTATCACGTACAATGACAGATGCAGTCCATTGAGTCAGTTCACACAAAAATAGATGTCACTTTACTATCTTTAAGAAAAACATACATACAAACATCATATTTGTAAATGGTGGAACAATTCCAACAAAGATTACATCTCTTGCCTTAGACTTTGAGTATAGCTTTATTTATTTGTTTATTTATTTATTTATTTATGTCTTTTATCTTGGTTTTAATTGCTCCTCTGTACAGCACTTTGGTCCACTGTGGTTGTTTTAAGGTGTTTTACAAATAAAGTTGGATTGGATTGGATTGGATTGGATTGATGTCAGTCTTTATATTGGGAAAGCACAAAAAGCTGCAAAGTAAAATGTGGTGAATAATTACCCAAATGCATAATAACAAGACTAATGTGAACATCTAAGAAGGACAAGTACAAACATATTTGTATTAAAATGCAGGCAGTAATAGTAAAAAGTTGTCAGAAAATGCATGTACCTGAAAACATCATTTAAATACAGTCACAATATTTTTACACTGTGAATATTTCATCTCTGGAACCACACTGCAAATGAAACTGTGATCATCTTGAAGGTGTAAGAAGCCTGGCCAGTCATCCGTCTTTCTCAATGACAAATCTGTCTGGAATTGCGGGGCTTGAATCCAAATGTGAAGGCGGGACTAACAGGCTTCGAGTAAACCAATCACAGATAAGATGGACGTGACGCTTTTGTCAGAGAAACTTAAGAATACAGGGTGTAATCTGCAATTAAATCTGTATTTTTGAATCAAGTAAACAACCAACAACAGTTGTAAGGAGATTTGCAGACTTGGAACTGACTTTTACTCGCGACAAAAAGAAGTCGGTGTGTATGACACATTGTGAAGCACCTGCCCCCCCCAGACTTGTGATTGGTCGGTATAGAATAGATTGTGCAAATTTCACAGCGACTGGCTCAATTCCAGACTGTTTTCTCAGTATGGCTGGCCAGGCTAGACTGTAAGGCCTGTTATTACAAAATGCAATCAAAATATTTGTTATGTATGAATTAAAGTTCAAAAACGATTCCTCCAGGCTCTACAGATATATCAAACCACTTCTTCTTCTTCTTCGCCTTCTTCTTATTCTTCTGATGATGATGAGGGGAAATTTCTTGCACCACATAATTCAAGCACACAGGAAAGCGTTGAGCAGGTGAAGACCTCAAGATGCAAATCAAGAGAATATGAGCCTCACTGCAGACTATAATTTCCTCATCAAAAAGAAAGACGCTCTGTCACAGGAGCTGCTTCAATCCAAACCACATCTCAACAGGTAATTAGACATCAGCCGTTCCCTCTTTAACCAAACCTACAGCAGGGTCTTTTGGAGCCTAAACGCAGGAGCCAACATGTCAACCGCACACTGCGCCCACAAACCACCTCTACACTTAATTTGGAATTTTTCACTTGCTCCCTCTGAACTGTTTTTACCATTTACCCCTGCAGCCATTTCCAAAGGGGGAACTCCATTGCCGAAACATAGGTAAACCTATCCAACAAGGGAGCCCATTCTTTTGAAAGATCACTAAATTTCAAGTGTAATTTAATTCCAGCATGCCTTCTGTCCCGTATCATGGCTGCGTGTCTCCAGAGGTACAACACCACAGTAAATAATGGCTCCGGGCTCCACCTCTACTCGCCGGGCTGTTATTCCTTTACAGTAGAGAAATCATAAAGGGACTGGAGTCATAAATATACATCGTCCAACAGCTCTATAAAGACTCCACAGATGGGAATTATGGCTATGCAGAGGTGTCTACATAAATTAAATACCGTAAAGCCTTGAAATAAGATGCCTATTGTTCGGTTGAAGTTGTACAGTGTGGTGTGGAGGCTGGAACAAACACACAGAGCACATGGAAAGAACAGTATTGGTAAAAACAGCTTTAATGCACATAGCAGAACACATATGCTCAAGAACTTGTAATCCCAGAGATGGTGAGGACAAATAGGATTTTGATAGGTAACAGAATCTGCAGGATAGCTTGAGAGGTTTATAAAATGTATTATTAACCAGGATCGATGCCCAGTGATCAACATTTTAAGTTCCATGTCAGTGTAAATGTGTCAGGGTTAGATAAGTGGCTCATCTTCATCTGAATCCCCAGGGCAGGTTCTAACAAAGTGGTGTCTAATCACCGCCATCATCAGTGCAATGCGTCAACAATTACTGTGATTTGTATATTTATGACTGCAGGGTGAATTCCTTAATTACCTTTCAGAGTATTGCATTTCAAATGGTCTAAGAGGAAAGAAGAATTCTGCAAACACACTGGAGCAAATTTACCTCATGATGCAGATTTTAGTGAATCACAGGAGTTTTATTTTATTTTATTTTATTTTATTTTTTTATTTAACCTTTATTTACCCAGGCAAGCAATTAAGAACATATTCTTATTTACAAATGCAGCCTGATCAGTCAAGTAAGGAGTAAGAAATGTATAGATAAATGTATACATGACAGTAGCTTGGAAAAGTACCTTCACTTTTCCTCAGAAGCATGAAATAGCAACAGATCATCTAAGTTTATAATTAGTCTTCTGATTTGGACAGAGAGTGAAGAGCTGGAAAAGAAAGGTGTGTATTTTTTTTTTCTGTTCCAGCACCTTATACACTGTTGGCCATAAAGTTGGAATAAAATAATTTTGCCTCTTCTCATGAAATGATTGTGGCAATGTGATTTATTCTAGATAAATAAAATGTAAATGGGAATCTGTTTGTAACCACTGCACCATGTCAAAGGTGATTACTGATGTGTATAAATAGGAATAAAAAAAGAAATGTGTCTGAAAATGCAATTATTCCAACTTTAACGGTGTATGTCTGTAGCCACTTTTACACAGCACTTCTGTTCCGGGAATATTTCACCTTTATTCTGGAACGACATCTGTGTAAATGAAATGGTGGATCATTTGGTTCCACCTTTATCCCGGCTTTGTAACACCTCTGGAGGTAGTAACAGAGCCGTGATAAAGGTGGGATCACAATTCTGGAACACTGTGTAAAAGGAACACCTTTTGTTCTGCAACCAAGGTGTCGTTTTGATGACATATTGCGTATGCGACCTCCGCGCTGGGGGGATTTAGAAATTAGCATGGGCCGTGTACAGTAAACAAACATATCAACGCGACCAGAAACATGTCAAACTGGGGAGATGCCAAGATATGCGAGCTGTTGTCACTTAGGGTGGAGAACTCTATCCATGCTAACATTTGTGGAACGGTGAAGAGGTTAGCAACACCGCTATGCTTGGGGTATTTCTGACGCGCAAGTTATTCGTCACACTATACAATGCGCTGCGTCACGGCCCTTTTGATTCCGAAACACAGGTCTGCTGTGTAAAAGTCCAGCCTGTCTCACCTCTGTTACTCCTTTGGCTTCAGCTTTGGCTATAGAATTCAGTCAGTGGTGGAAAAAAGGTGGGATCACCATCTCACCTTTTTTCTGGAATCTAAAAGTGGCTAGTGATATAATTTAACTGCTGAAAAAAGTGAAGTCATTACAGTTGATTACCTTTCTTACTTTTCTAACAGCTGTTTTAATCTGGACAATAAAGCTGAAAAGCCCTAAAAGCATCAACTGAAACCTGACAGTGTAAACATCAACCGGTGTTCAAGACAGATCACTTTCAGAGTTTTAGTAGAATAGTTAACACAGGAATGTTTTGATTTTAAATACTGTTGAGTTTCCACACTGACAAGGCGGTCTTATCTAACAACATGACCACCCACTCTGGCAAAAACGAGGCGGTCCAGTTCAAACAAGACAAGCAATCTAAGACGATGCTCAAACTGAGAGCACACACTGGCCAGACCCGTTGAGGGACAGTTCTGGGAAGTATCGAGAAGACACGTAATGATGCTCAACAGCTATAGAAAAAAAAAAAAAAACGGCCAATGGAACGACGAGAAATGACGCAACTCTTATGCAGACTACATCTCTGATAGTGTCAAATAACTGTATAGACTTAGAGAAAGACCCTTAAGGCCATCCTGTCTGTATGGTGCTGCGTTCAGATTTGTTCTAACAGCTTTGGTAACCAGCGCTGTCTGAAAATCTGTGAAAAAAAGCACTTGTGCATGGGGAAAATATACAAAGCACAAGGATGAATGGTTTTACTAAAAAGCAGATGTAGCCCATGTTTTTGATGAGTTGTTGAACTACAATTTAATTACATATTTATTATGAGGTGTTAGGTACTAGTTACTCTCAAAATGATCCATAATGTGAAAAATGACAATTACAATTAACAAATCATAAAACGATCCAAGGAAATTAGTTTTTTGTACATTTTTATGCAGGTAGGAAGCTAAATAATTAACTGTCATGTGAAAAAGGGGTGGGGTTAAAAAAGTTCATATTTCCTCCCACTGCTTTTCAAATATGTGAACGAAATCATTAAATGTTGTTATAAGTTTTCATGTTTTCTTAATATCTGTTTTTATTTCTAGCCATTTATGTATGAGTGTTGTGTTTATTTTTATTGCATATTCAAAATAAACTAAACTGAAAACATTACTGATAACACTCTGAAAATGATGAATAAAGGTGTAACAGAATAAAACAAATAACATAAATAACAGGAAAAATAAAATCAGTAAATTGTTTGCATCAGCATAATTACATAAGTCATACACTATATGGACGAAAGGATATGAACACGTTGAATTCAGGTGTTTCTTTTCTGACAGGGGTCTGGGATTCAAACCATAATGATAAATGTCGTAATATAGTTCAATATTGGGATAAATATCATTGCATTGGTTAGTTTGGCTTAAATTGTTATCTTTGCCTCTAAAATGCCTCAGAGATGGTTTTTACTTAATTTCTCTCAATATTGATATTGTTTTGTTTTTTTAATCCATGACCATGACTATGATTTTAAATACTTGTAAATTTCTAAAAAATTTTTCCTGCTCTGACGATAAATAATAATTTCCTACCACAACTAACTGTCTACTTTCTTCACATCTCACTTAGGAAGAAAAATCTCCCATTAAACTTAAAAGGAAATATTGATGTTTATATGGACAAAAATATTGGAACACATCATGGCTACAGCTGTAAGATGTCCTGTTCATGATGATTTGAAATATGGGTGCTTCTATGAAACTGGTTCATTTTGGTATCTGGCACTTTTCCAGTTTTTTAGACCCAATAATAAAAGAGAAATTTAGACATATTTCCCTCCAGCATGTACGTAATGATGACCTCAGATAAATGCAAAAAAAAATGTATACTCTTGCTCTGAGCCATCCCAAAATCAATGAATTTTTTAATAAAATATTGGGGCCAAAAATAGGATAAAAATTGGGACAGGAAAAACTACCTAGGTGTCAGTGCATTTTATCTGGAAAACATTACTTGAAATGGTCTTATATACCACAATAAATAAAGGCATTGTGTTAAATTTGAGAATCCTAGTGGTTTTCCTAATCCAGACTGCAGGTTTTTCTTGAATCTCAGTCTCATTTCAGGTTTTGTGTGTAACCCATCATGTCCACTCGCATTACATGCGGAACCTGCCCATTTAAACACAGATAAATTGGGAATTATTTTGCAACATCGGTCATTTTTGGGAAACACTCTGTCTGGTATAATTAGTTCAATTCCCTAAATGTGCCTGTGACAGAATAAAGAGATATTAAAAAAAAAAAGTAGAATGTAATTTTTTTGTCCTTTTGACCATTATATATGGATTTTTGTATTAAAAATAATGCAAAATAGTATAAAAATGTGTTTTATCTGAAAAAATAGTTGCTCTTTTATCTCAGTAAGTACTGCATTTATTTTTAAAATAGACCCAAAGTGCTTCCAAACTTGCTTCATAATATTAGTCCACATCTGGTTTGAATTTTTAGCCCCATGTCCTGTTTTAGGTACGAGTGTCATAGAAGCACCCATATAAACATTGGTATTAATAATCAATATGATCTTTATCACAATATAAATCTATATTATAATATGTGTTTTATTTTATGACATTTTTCATAACTGTTTTGTATTCCAGACTTAGAAAAGAAATACCTGAATTCAATGTGTCCCAATACTTTTGTCCTTATACTGCAGGACTTAGGTAATTATGCTATGAGGCTAATAAAATGTGAAATTATAGAAACTGAACATGACTCCATCTCCTGGTTTACACATGTGACATTAGTTCAGTTTTTGAGTGCCGTGACTATCCAGACAGGCCCTGGTTTCTGGTCTTAGTTCCACATCACATCCCTCTGCCCCACCTCAGTAATCTGACTCCACTTCCTCTTTTCAGGAGTGAAAGCAGGAATGAAATCTATCGTTTCCAGATCAGTGGAAAAGGAGAGCGAGCGGGGGCGGTGGGGTGAGGAGTAACGTGACCTTCTTTGATCCCTTCTGAAGGTCTTCTTCGTTCCCGCCTCGTTCTCCTCTCACACCCGGGTCAGCCCTGCCAAGCACCTGTCTGCAGGTTCCAAATTAGAGAGAACAATATTCAGAGCTTTTCCCTGCACGCCGTGTCTTTCCTGGCCTCACCTGGCTCTCCTTATCCTTCCCTCTCCTCATGCCTCCACTCACTATACGGATCTATCAGCATCAATATCTCAAAATAATTACAGACTTGGAGTGGCACTAATTGTAGGCAGTGACGATTAGCATCAGACATGCGATTCAGAGGGTGCTTAAAGCTGAAAACGTCCTTCCTCTCTGCCTCTTTTGAAGGTGTGTAATAAAAAAGAATGATACAAACGTGATGCATTTGCCGTGTTTCTGCTTCTCTCAGGTGACCTCCAATGGGGAGCAGGTATTTTTCTGCCGCTCATCGGCTGCTAAATAGAGGTTGGTGAGGTTTTGTTTTGAACACTCAAGAACTGCACTGACTTGAATAAAAACTGTGGATCTACTGAAGGTGAGTGGGAGGCTGCGGGCCAAAATTTTCCAGTGAATTCTGTCAGTGAAATCCTGCAAGTAACTTTAAAGCTAAATATGTCTGTGTTGTTTTCAAGTAAATGTCCCATTGATGTTGCTGATTAATACACCAATTTGACTGAATCACAGTTCTACAAGGGATAAGAAAAACAGTGAATGCAGATAAAATGTACTGCTGCATTATGGAACATTTGACAAGTAATCAAGTAACAAGGGATTTTTCTAGTAATCATCGATGTTAACCCTGAAAGATCCACAACTATTTTTGTCACATCTTCCAAGTGACTTTTTCATCTTTCCTGATTGATTTATGACCATTTATTATTAAATTATCCTCTGTGTTTTGGATTTTTCAGTGAAAACCACATACTTTCCCATATTTAATTCAATGATCATGTAGATGTTCAAAAAAGTTCAGAGTAAATTCAAAGGTTATTGTATCAAAGCAGAGAAAACTGAAGAAAAAGGGACTTTTTCACAAAAATATATCAACTGAACATAGAAACAATTTATCAAGTTCTATGGGTTTTACTGGTGAAATAATGTTTTAGAAGATGACGATGTTTCCACTTTCATAACGGAGCCTCTGAATGTCCAAATGGGTCTTATCTGATGACCACAAACTGCATTTTACTTCAACTTTTACATGTATTGATAGGATTAGTGGTTCTAAAGTTATTACACATTTTAGATCAATAGATGCATTTTTGGGTCTTTACGGATTAATGACAAGCTTTATATTGCAATGATGGGCATTTTGCTACAGGAAATATTTACATTATTCATTCAATCATTCATTTGTTATCAGATATTTGTATTAGATTAGATTAGATTAGATTAGATTAGATTAGATTAGATTAGATTAGATTCGATTCGATTCGACCTCAAGAAAG
>JAPQRP010000024.1:7410778-7429721 GCA_037367295.1 Apogon hyalosoma
TCTGCCCTCCCTCCACCCCACCCCCCCTTTTTTTTCCCTCCTCTCGGCTCAAAACTATAAGAGACGGACTGAAGTGCACACACACACACACTCACAAAATACTTGCATGCACACATGCATAGAGTGGAAGCAGCAGCTCTCCACAGCACTGAGGCAACGGTGTGTGATTGAGAGAGAGAGAGGGGGGTGGAGAGAGACAGCAACAGAGAGAGAGAGTACTTTCTGTCTCTCACCAACTAAAGGAAAGCACCAGTGTGGAGAAGTTGCTTGGAGTGCTCCAGCTGAGGACTTTCCTATCAGACCATGGAAGCAAAGCAGTGGAGGTAGAAGTACAAGAAGAGAGGGGAAAGAAAGAAAGGAAAAAAAAAAAGTGGCCATACAGGAGATTTCTTCTGAGGGATTACTGGACATTTTATATGCGCTCGTGTCATGGTGATATCCTACATGATCGCCTCCTGTTGACAGAAGTCTCTCTGTTTCTTGGATTTCCCAAGGATCAAAGTTTGTTTTCTGAGCACAGTGTGTGAATGAAGTGTGCGGAAGCAGGAAACATGTCAAGCGGACCTCTCAGTCACCTGTTGAGGGGAGTCTGGTTGCTGTGGTTCTGGCAAGGTGGGTTTACGCACTGTCTGCAGGATGCCAGTGTGTTTTTCTATCCATCTATTTTTAGATTTTGTAGTTTGCCTTCAAGTATACTCTCAGAATTTTATAGATTTGTGTGCTGTGAGATGGAACAAACTTCCCCTTAAATAAATTCAGAATTAAAGCCTGAAGCTAAGTATAATCAAACTCTTGAAAAAGATGAATTTTGATTGAAATTATTAAACCCTTAAACTGATTACAGAGGGGGTTAATCACATGGTCTGTAGAGGAATTAAACATTTGAACTTTTTATAACTTGTTAGCATGCAAGCAGTTGAAATGTAATCTCAAAAGATTTCAGAGGATGTTCTCCTTCAATATAAAGCTTTATGGGCAATAAAGCAATCAAATAAATTTGTTCTCATGTGAGAAATCAGCTGAACACTTGGGGATTTAGCTTAAACGACGTGTAGCAGGCTTCAGAGACAAAAAGGAAGGGATTAGATCAAACAAACTCCTAATTATATGGAAGTTCTTAAGCAATTTGTCACAATTCAAGTGATCTGCAAAGTTCAACATTTTTATCAGCACTTTGGAAAAGTAAAAACACAACCTATGCTGATATTAGGTTCATGAATAGGCGGCCTGTGTTCGGTCTGTCCTGCTATGTGGGTCTTCAAAGCATCAGACGGATCCGTGGCCGCTGGAGGAGTCTTAAACAGGGCTCTGGCTGGTGCCTTTAAACAATGGTTCCCTAGGAGCAGGGAAGCGTGGCCCTGGAACTAATGTTGCCATTATGTTAATGGTTAGAATAACAGGAGACAGCCATTACCGACCTTACCTCAGGCTGCTGAGCAGAGCTGATTGTCCAGCAGGCACAGCCTCGCCGGCGGAAGCTCTAGGTTTTGACTATCAGTGCTGGTTAGGGTGACGGGTGTTGGGACGCAGACAGGAGGGGGCATCTGCCTGCTTGTAATTATCATCATCCAACACCTCAGCACTAACCCCCCACCCCTCCCATTTTCAGACGCTTTAATGGTAGACGGGTATCTGCGAACTGTTTTTCTTTTGCACTCCTCAAGTCTAGTGGAGGAGACAGGCGAGGTTGAGTCGCTGGCCCTAAACTGATGCCATAAGGGGCAGAGCTGCTTTCAGACGGAACAGAAGACAAATTAGAAATTAATGTACGAAGGAGACATTCTTTTGGAAAATGAAATGCATAGTCAGACATATTTAAACAGATGTAATGTCAATTCTGTGAGGTGGAATTTCCAAAATCAGTTCCTTTTCAGAGGTTAAAACTGGCTTTATTCTGAACCAATTCCACACATGCATGCCAGAAGAAAAACTCTCAAAATGCTACATTGATAAGGCAAAAAAGCAGTATCAAACCAAAATTGCAACTTTAAAACTCCAAATTCTTTTTCAAGACAAATAAAAATGACTAATTTGTTGTGTACCACAATTAATATCTGCAGAACATCCAGTTTGGATCTCTGGACGGAAACATTTGAAATCCTGTTTCTGCCTTTGACTGTTCTGTCTAAACAAAAAAAAAAAAAACAAACAAGATAGTATTTATTTAAATTAAAATCCTGGATGCAGTTTCAGTCTGAAATAGTCTTGTTCCAACTTGTAACTCTCTCAAAGTATGTGAAACAGCCACCGACCGGATCTCCCAAAGAGTCTCTAAACCAAGTTTTTGGATAAAGGTGAAACCGATGTAATCTCAGCTCTAAAACATCAATGGACCATCAACTTCCCTTGTGTGCTATCTACGTACATCATGACTGCCTTGGCTGTCCACTGAGGAGAGACACCACAATGCATGTCAGGTGTTATTATAATCAGGGATCCTCTTTAATCTTTATTGTCTACTGTCTTACAACTCAAAATACAACGGTTGAATTTGTTTATGTGGTTTGTAAACTAGGAAAATTCAGTGAGAGGAAAAGAGGTTTGGTGTGATGTGACGGCTGCTTTTTATAATGAAGGTGAGCGCAGCAGCAGGACAGTCTGTGGGTTGTTGCTCTGCGCGAACGCTAACCACAGTCGAACTGGCGGTAACATCCAGTGGGCAAACCCCTGCAGATCCCTTGTCTAAATAAACGAGGCCACTGGATTAACCAGCTTACACAATGATGAAAAGACAACAGTGGTTGTCCATGCACTGCCCTGGGGACAGAGGTCCAGGAGACTGCTATGAGATGGGGTTAAAGCCCCAAAAAGGAAGGGGGACTAAGGGTTAGAATAACACAACAAACTTTGTGTTCTTTGAAAAAACCTCTACATCAGCCCGACCTTCACCTGACTTTAGTGACAAGGGTGGAAGAGAGGGAGAAGCACAGGCAGGAGGCAGATCTGGGCTAAACTGAGTTATAAACTGTTTGCATGGACTATGTTTGCCTTTCATAGTTGCTAATGCATGGTTTTTTTTTTGTTTTTGTTTTTTTACTGTAAAGAATAATAGTTCTGGTCCACAAACACTACAAATGACTAAAAAGAATACATGCATTGATACTTAGTGAGTGAAAAAGTCCATCAGCTTTGCATATTAGATGAGTGCTTTGGGAAATACGAAAATTTCCTGCCGAGCGTTAAATAAGTCTAACATCTGCTAACCCATAAAGACCCAAACATCCACTGGTGACCAGAAGCATCCACTGATTTAAGTGTTTAATACCTGTAGATCCACTAATCCACTATCAATAATATAAATAATTTGTGTAAAATGCAGTCATCTTTTCATGGTCATCAGATATGGCCCATTTAGACGTTCAGAGGCTTCATAGTGAACGTGGAAACACCGTCAGTTTCTAAATACAACATTGATTTACCAGTAAAACCCATGGAGTTGGATCAATGACAGTGGCCAGAGACACTTGGTTTGTGTTCAGTTAATGATAGATTGGATCAAAAAAGTCACTTTTTCCATCGGTTTTCTCTTTCTAATAAAATAATCATCAACTTTAATCTGAGCTTTAATGAAAATCTGCATGTCAATAAATTCAATAGAGGAAAATTCTTGATTTACACAGAAAAAAATGCAAAATAAAGAAGATAACATTGCAATAAATGGTAATATATCAATTAAGAAAGGTTAAATGGAGAGAAAAAAAAATTGGGGAACTGACATAAAAGTAGCACTGGGTTTTTATGGGTTAAATATGAAGTTCAACTTAGTTCAGACACTGAAAACAAGAAGATAAGAGACCTGACCGACACTGTCCCAATGTAAGAAAATCTGCCTCCCATCACCTTCACGGCTCACTATCTGTGCCATGTCATATCTGATTACAGAAACAAAGACCACAATTTATCTTGACTGACATGTCACTTTTTTTTTTTAATGTTTACATTCCAGACTTTATTTGGCAGGAGGCTGTTTTTTCTGAAGTTGCCACAAAGTTATCAGACGACCACTCGGAATTCAGAATGCCACAGCTGTCCAGAACTCCAAAATGTAAAAGAATTTGATCATTTTGACAATTCTACAATATAGAACCAATTTAACACCGCATATAAAAGAATCGGATCACTCTGCAACGGTTTTGTACTAATTAATAGTTGTGATCAGAGTTGGCTGCTTTATGTCCTTTTCCCAACACGAATATTGCTCCTAAATCTTATCATAACTGATGATGACGATTGAAGGTATAATTGTCCTTAACTTAAGTCATCATTATGAATAAGAAATTTTCAGGATTTCATTTGAAAGACATTAACTTACTATGTTTAAGGCAATGCAAACTGGTTGTGATTCACCTACAATTATTTTCCTCAAAATATGACAATTTAAAGCAGGGCTGTCAAACTCATTTCTTCCAGGGGCCGCATTCAGCCCAACTGGATGTCAAGTGGGCCAGACCGGTAAAGTAATAGCATCATAACCTATAAATAATGACAACTTTTTCTCTTTGTTTTAGTGCAATAAAAAACATTAAATTACGAAAATACTTACTTTTACAAACAATCATTTAACAAAAAACATGTGAATAACCTGGAAAAACTGAAATTTGTAAGAAAAATAAGTGTAATTTTAATAATATTATGTCTCAACTTTATACATGTGCATTACAGACAATGTTACACAAACGTTTGGTGAAAGTGTAATATTGTTAAAAATTTGGAGTTTGGAACTAAAATAAGAGCCGTTTCTCATTCAATTTCTCATTTGTCCAGGTCATTGTTCTTCTTGGTAGTTTTTCGAGGTTCAACTGGACTAGTTTTGCTTCAAAAGAGCAAAACTTGTCCAGTTGAACCTAGTAAAATGGAGTTGTCACTATTATAGGTTATTATGCTATTATTTTACTTTAAATCATATTGGTCTGTATGTGAACCTGAACTAAAATGAGTTTGACACCCTTGATTGTTAATATCTTCAGTGTAATTTTTGCTCTTTGCAAATTCATCCCACGGGCCAGATTACACCTTTTGGTGGGCCGGTTTTGGCCCCCGGGCCGCATGTTTGAGACCCCTGATTTAAAGCATCAGCTATTTATCAAACTTTTGTCAATTGGCAACAGTGCTTGTCCAGCTCATAGAATACTTAGACATATGACGCCAATTTAAAGGTTTTACCTGAAAATGAAAGAAAACTAAGAAATACTACAGCAAATGTGTTTACTAGTGAGCTTTAAACTTGTTATGCAGACTTGGTCATATTTAATGGAGCCATGTTAGCGTTTTCCTTCATTTGTGGAATTTAACTAAACAATTCTCTAAAATACCTGTTGATAATAAAACAAAAACAAGAGAGCTATGTGACATTTTACTAAATCTGCCAATCAGACGCAGCTAATGTATATATATATATTTGTTGTATCACAGCAGTCAAAAATGTAGCAGGTAGCTCTTTCAGGATGCCTGGTTAAGATCTGCAGCACAATTCAACTGGACAAAACAGCTGTTAACTATGAATAATGTTGGGCAGTCGGCTTAATATAAGGAATATTTCTGATCACACCTGTTAAATACAGGAAAAAACACACACACATGCTCAAGTCACGTCAGTAATCTTGTCATCCAGAATAGGAGGGCGAGTCTCCCCATCCTCCTCCAACCCCTCATCTTTTGACCAACGTGATTCACCTCATCAGCCACTGAGTCATAAAGGGGAAAAAAATGAAACAAAGGCAGAAGGAAGGGAGGAATCTAAAATCTATCCAGGAGAAATGAGCCGTTAACATTGTGGCTTTTTCATGAGGGTAGGGGAATGGTAATCAGGAGGAAGGGCAGCGGGGCATTGGCACTTCAGGGACAGTTTGGAGGGTTTTGTTCTGTGGCGTTGAGGCAAAGAGAGGTGAGAGGGTGATGGAGTGTCACACTGAAAAAAATGTGGTGAGGGTGCAGTTAAAAAAAGGGAAACATATGAGTTAGAACTGAAAACACTGTAACATGGACAGATTCATTTTGGACCAGTGACATTTTCCCTGAGGAAAAACTAGTATTTTCTTACACCTTCCTCTTCGGCAGCTTTAGTGATTCTCCTTAAAATCCTTAATAAAAAGAGTAATAGAACCTAACAAAGACCTCTCTCTGTAATGAAGGAGGATTGACTTAACTGTAAGCGCTTGAATCCCCCAGCAAACCCTGAATCAAAAGTGCCTGGATCTGATTTTTGTTTTTGCAGGATAGCTCTAAATAAAGAAGTACATAAAACTGTATTTTGACTTTGGCGCTGTGGATGAGACATGAGAGACGAGAGTGAAGGCTGCCAAACCGTAATCACAAATGCAAACAAACAAACAGAGTGAAACCCGGAGGTCCTTTATAAATGGTATCCCTTCTGCCTTGAGAATCAATGTGTGCAGTGTGTTTCTGTGAGCGTGTGCGTGCATGCATGTTTGCGTGCGGATACAGGATGAATATAGGAGCTCAAAGCCAGGCAGATTACTTTGGCCGGCCATCAGTCAGTTGAAGTGAGGCCTGATGGCAGCGGTGTGTCGGTGCTGATGACAAACTGACCATCCAGACCACACACAGGTCACAGGCTGCAGCGCTGACCTCTTGTGGTAGAATGATGACACTGCATGAGGATAAATGGGATGAGTGTTGTCTCTGTGGGCTTCTAAGTCAAGATCTGGCCATGTTTAGTTCAGCTGGTCAACACCGCAATGGAAATATACTACCCACCTGCATGGAAAATTCTATTCAAGTAAACAAGCATTTGCAGCTAAGTGAAATTAATGTATTTTCAATAAAAGCACTGGTTTGGTCCGTCTGACTGATATATGGCATCATTATATCATAGATAGTATCGCATCAGTGTTGACACAGCATTTTACTTTTGGAGATGACGCAGATGGAGTTTGTTTAAATTCATTTATACCGACTTTTACTAGAGGGACACCAAATAAATCTGAAGTCTCACCACATGATTATTAAGAAAGAAGAGAAATCGAAGTTTTGTTTGAGTTTTTTCTCTGAAATCTTTGATTCATGGTGAGATGTTGGATGATTCAAATATTACTGAAATGAAATCATGTGGGAAGGGAAAAAAAATCACTACTTCGTGGTGGTGTTAACATCTCAAAAGCCTAAAGTCTGAAATGTGAGTCAGAGGATTTTTGTAAGATGTCAGAGGCCGAAAAGGGTGGAATCCACTGGCTTCATAACAATGTGATGTATTCAGATGGTGGGTTAAATTATCCAGGGGTGAACAAATGTCCTCTTTTGCCTGGACAGGTCCTCTTTTCACATCCTATCCAGAGCTTTTGGGGAATTTATTTTGTTGTATACCTGAATTTTCTGTCCATACAGAGGCGGCCTGCTTTAAATATATTAAACTTATAAGGCATCTTTGAGTAAACTTTCAGTACCATTTAAGTATCTTAAGGCGGAGTCGAGCGTTCTCTGTTTTAGAATATGGATGCCCCATATCACCCTTTTTTATTAACAATACTTTGTAGGACCTGATGTCACCATCATTTCTGATGAAAAGCAATCCATTAAGCTAAAGTTACATTTCATTTTGCTCGATACATTACTTTACTTAGTTTGATTGAATTAGGTAAATAATTATTAACCACAGAACCATTATGTAAAAAGAAAGTATGAAGGAACTAAAGTTATTGGAAGAGTGTAGAGAAACAAAAGTTAAATATTTCCCACTGATATGCAATGAAGTTGGAGTATCAAGTAGCAAAAAATTAAAAGTTCAACTATCAAATTTTGTTCTCAAGGACAGCAGTTCAGCAAAAAAAAAGTTGCTTTCAGTCAGTGCTCGATGCGAACATCAGTCTCACCATACCAGGGCAGACAGACTGTGAGACAGAGAGGAAAAAAGGGGCTTTAAATCATTTTAAACAGTTTTATTGGTAAAAATACATGGAATCTGTTTGAAAGATGCATGAAGAAATATACTGTAACAGGGTGGTGTGGGCTGCGTTAAGGGGGAGTTTTAAAGCGTGCAGCGGAAAAAAATAAATCAATGGGACCTATTGCAAGGTAAAACTAATGATATTTGACTGCCTGTGTAGGAAATGAATCAACTAAAATAGTCCCCCATCTCCCCCAAATTGAGATGGGGGTTGGATATTATCATATGTATTACAACATCGCCTAAACTGTGGTTGGAATAGGCTCTTTTGTAGAAGAATACTTAAAACCCCACGATGAGCAATTTTGTTTTACTAAGCTCTGCTTTTATGAGTACTCTTTCAGTAAATGCAACCATATGCCCGACTGGAATGAGATCCGAGAGAGGGAAAGGGGCTGAATGACAAGTGACCTCAAGAAACACTCTATAGAAATGCTTTGGCAAAAACAGTAACTCAAATATAGAAACCCAAATGACTCCACATCACATACTGGGACTCTCTGTCCATTCACCGTGTGCCCTATGTGAGGAACCACTTAGGCAACATGTTGCATGCAGCTACAAAGGGCGAATAACATAAAACAGACCTATTGGATGACTCGCAAGAAGCAGTGGAAATTAATTAATCCTGATTAGTATTTCTGCTTCGTGTTCTCCCGTGGGAGCACAGCTGGGTTGGACTGACCGGGTTCCCTCGCCAGCTGCAGTGACACAAAGCATAAACAAACACATCACCGCATGGGGAAAATTGCAAACATGTTTCAATGCCTGTGACAGGAAAAAGAAGTATTAATCATATCAACAAACTGACAGACTGCTCCAAGGAGGAGAAATGTGCATTGGGCTTTAATCTGGTTTTGTGGTCTGAGGCTGTGCGCTTCTAGCAGTCCAAGCTCTACACTTGTGTGTGTTTGTGTCTGTGTGTACATCAGGTGAAAGGATGCTAGGAAATGACTGCGCTGAACACATGTCTGTGGTTGTGGTCAGCATATGGGAAGCATTCCAAGAAAAAAGGGAACAAAAAATATCCTCCATCTGACACTAACAAGGTTAATAAACCCTGATCATTCAGGCTCCATGTTGGACCCTGAAACAGAAAAATCCACTGGCAACTTAACGTCACACTCTTTCCACACAAAGTCCCCATTTTCCTGCAACTGCTCAGCTATGAGTGAACACACTCAACTGTGGCTCAACTGGGGTCTTAAAAGTCGATGCCTCCACAGCAAACTCCCAGTTCATCTGAAGGCTCGACAGGTGATGAGCTCCCCATGTGCACCTCAAGTCAGATGAGAAAAAGTGGAATGGGATTACAAACATAAAGCTGTCTAACACAGATGACCCTGCAAAAGTTGAGAAAGTACAAGAAAGAATGCAAGAGCCCAGGGATAAAGAAGAGCAAGAGGGAATACAGGAAAGAGAAAAAAGAAACTGAGGCAAAAGCAAGTTGGATTCACCGAGTGAAAAGGATACGGAGGAGTCTGTGAGAACTCACCCTTCTTGCTTTTTGACATTTGTTTTGGAAGGAGGAAAGTGAAGCTATAATTTTCACTCACAAAAAAATACACACACACACACACACACACACACACACACACACACACACACACACACACACACACATTGCCCAGACCCCAGTGGCCTTCCTCACATGGCAGCTATGAGGGTGCAATCAGAAATGTCTCTCGCCTTTGTCTCAGTTGAAACCAGATCAGCATACTTAGCCTTTCCTTCTCAATAACACACGTTTGCAGCAACACGTTGATAAAGCAAAAAAAAAAAAAAAATACATTTATGATCGATGACAGGCAGAAAGACTGCAGATGTGCATATGTCAGATCAATAAATGTTACAGAATGAATAATGCTTTCGTTTAGATTAATTTAACTCAGCATTTGGGGAAAATACAACCAAGACCATTTATCATCATAAGTGTTTTCTGAATCATATTATCTGCAGATGTTTTTGGCTCGTTGGGCCTGCTGCTGTCACTGACCCACTGTTTGCTTTATCACGATGACAGAACCGTATATACACAAAGCAAATCCACTTGTGCAGGTGATGATGTGCACACAAACACACCATCGCCAGCACACACACCTCCTGCCTTCAAGCAAAACAAGAGCATTGTGTTGCAGCTGCAGGCTGATTGGAGTGACAGGCCAAAACTGTCTGCACCGTGGCCAATGTCCTGATTCACAGCTATGTATGGTTTCTATAGCACCGTCTCACCACTCATTACATGGAAAATTTACCAAAATTACAGCCCTGAAACAGCTTGCAGTCAACCAGAATTGTGTTTAGATGTAACAGACGATGTGACTATTCCCTCATGGCTGTGTTATTGCCCTTCATTTTCTGATGAAGGAGGCCAATAATCATCCCAAAAGAGAATAAAATCTGTATTTATCAGGTCCAGAGCCTGGAAATATAAATTAAATGTAATGGAGCTCCTTAGTTTAAAACTAAGTAAGCATAACTGTGATTATCTACTCAATGTTTTTCAACTTTCCCCTCCTCTTTAGCTGTGTTTGCAGCTGGGACTGGTAGTAAACTATGGGAAGTGCCCACAGGCCCCTTCACTTCCTCCTCCAACCTCAGTGAGAGCCTGCAGTGGGAGCCCCACTGTCAGTACAGCCACCTACAGGACAGAGCAAGAATCACAGCAGATATCCCCCCAACACTGGATGGCACCTGGGTGTCAACAAGGTCAGTGTTTACCATCAGAAGAGTCTAGAATCTGCCTGGACTTTCATTTCATCCCTAGTCTTGTGTATTTTCTTCTTCTTCTTTTTTTTTTTTGCATATGGGATCTCATGCTTCAAATGGTTTGATGTTATTCTACTGCAAACAGTGCCATGAAAAGTACTGTACATACTCAGATCAGAAAAGTGCTTCATAAGGTGATTGAAACACAAACACTACTTAGATATAGTTGATATAAAAGTCAATGATTTTAATTTTATTACTGAGTGCTTTTTGGTCCAGTATGTCCACACCGACATCGTGAAAACACAACATGAAGTAAAATACTGTCAAAATCTTTGTCTAATACACACGTCGAACCTTAACAGAACAGTTCATTCTGTTCTTTT
Source organism: Apogon hyalosoma (assembly GCA_037367295.1). Classification (NCBI taxonomy): domain Eukaryota; kingdom Metazoa; phylum Chordata; class Actinopteri; order Kurtiformes; family Apogonidae; genus Apogon; species Apogon hyalosoma. The sequence continues at coordinate 7,421,777 of JAPQRP010000024.1, forward strand.
ACTTGAATGAATGTCCTGCTCAGACATTTGCACGTGTTCATGATATGATCTTGGTCACTGTCGTGCGATTTAAACCAAAGCAGACGTAGCCAGAGGTACAGACTTAACATTTGGACATGTACTAGTCTGGAGCACAGCCGTGAATGACAACATAATTATGAATATTATAGACCATGTCTGCAATTAAAGGACACGCAGGTAGTTGGTGTGCAAGAAGAAGACTCAGGGGACTGGGTCAGATGGAAGTAGATGATTTGCTGTGGTGCCCAATAAAGGGAGCAACCAAAAGTAACAGTAGTTCTTCAAACAGATCCCACTAAATTGCACACTCTGGTCCTATCAAGCACTTGGCTCCAGTATATGTGAAATGGTCAGTGTTCAGTGGACTTCCAACCTGCCTTAATAGATTTGAGGCCCATTAGACATAAACACAACACTGTTTATGGTAGTAAACTAAATTGTGCTTTGACTTATACTAGGTGTCAAACACATTTTAGTTCTGAGGCCACATTCAGCCCAATTGGATCTCAAATGGGCTGGACCAGTAAAATAGTAGTATAATAACCTATGAATAATGACAACTTCAAAATGGTCTCTTTGTTTTAGTGCAAAAAAACCCCAAACAAATTTAAAAAAAAAACAAAAAACATTCAGTTATGAAAATATTTACACTCACAAACTATCCAAATTAAAAAATAAAAATGGGAATAACCTGAAAAAAAGGAAATTTCGTTTTTAAAAAATCATGCGATTTGAGCAATATATTTGACTCCGCTTATCATTTATACACGTGCATCATGGATCAGATCTCCAAAACATTTAGTAACAGGCAGAATATTGTTAAAATTGCACTCACTTTTCTTCTGACATTTCAAGTTTGTTCAGGTTTTTCACATTATATTGTTAAAGGATAGTTTGTTAATGTAAATATTTTTATACTGTAATTTTTTTTTGCACTTAAAGAGGAAAATTTTGAGTTGTCATTATTTATTGGCATAATGTAATATTATTTTTTCACATTAAATCAAGTACAAAATCTGGAGTCATTATTTATAGGTCATTGTGCTATTATTTTACTTGAGATCACAACTGGTCTAAATGTGGAACCTGATCTAAAAAGACTTAGACGCCCTTGACTGTTAATATCATCAGTGTAATTTTTACAATTTGCAAATTCATCCCACAGGCTGGATTGGAACCTTAGGCGATCTGGTTTTGGCACCCCTGACTTATACCTATTACATAGGAATACTGCATCTATCACTAATTCTAGAAGATTTGAACCACTTCATCCTCTCTATCTGTATTTAGATGTGAAGTTCGGCCCGGTCCAGAGTTCCTCACTCGTTCCTACACGTTCCACCCCACCCGTCACTTCCAGGCCTTGCAACACTATTACACCGACAGCGGCTGCGAGGACCCAGCCTACTCCCTGATGATCAGAGGGAAGCTTCGCCTTCGCCAAGCCTCTTGGATCACCCGTGGTGGTACTGAAGCGGAACACCACATCAGCAAGGTGGGCATTGTGGTCCACAGCTTGTCAGCCAAGCAGAGGTTGGTTTCCAGGCTGCCTCCGTCCTGCGTGGGTCTGACCTTGGGCCGAATGGTGCCAGGAAAGCTGTATGAGCTGTACAACACCAGGGCAGGGAGGGGGTGTCTGGCAGCGCTGGGATTCTCTATGATGGAAATGGGTCTAATACGAGTGGAGACACAACACCGTGGCCATGAAGGGAAGGTCCAGGAGTTATTCTTAGGGGACATTCATACTGAGTGGACACAGAGGACTCACTACAGACCTACAGGATACCAGCAGCCACTGCAGAACGCCATGGTGAGACATGTTTACAAAAATACATTTCACTAACCAGAACTGAGACAAAAATAACAATGGAAGTTCAAAATACTCATGATAAGGAAGTTAGAAGTTAGCTCTGCAATAATGAGCACTGTACACAGAAGTATTTTAACAGTTGTTGCTCAGTGGAAAGTGTCTGTTTCGTCCCAACCTTCTGAAAACAGGTTGAAAGATATTCTAATAACAGAGAATAACAGTGCATTAGTTTTCCTTCCAGAACCAACTCAAGCCTTTACAGAACCCTAAGCAGAATTTGAGTAAGGGGACCTCCACTGCTTCTGCACATGTCAGTACTATTGATTGTTGTGAGGCTTTGAGTCCTTTTGCAGTCACCCTCCTGCTGTTTTTTCCACTGATGTGAAGTAAAAGGCTTTAACCTCGCATTAGTCCTGAACTCTTCCATCAGAATGTTTGGAATTCAATCAACCAGTATATTAGTTGACAGGACTGAAATAATACAAAGTTTTTAGTAATTCGTCCTGACATAGTCATCAAATTCTCTTGTGGGGAATTTTAGGGCCCAGGAAAAATTAAATAACTATTATATACATTTCAATAAACTGGTGTGGGGCAAAAAACAAAACAAAAAAAAATTAGGTTGCATAACGTCATCAAAGGCAGCAGCAGCAGTTGTAGGAGGTTGTGTCTAATAAAGAAGATGTAGAGTGAGTATGGATGAAGTCAAGACATTTGATATGCTCATCAATCCACACTTGGTTGTACTTCCTGCCAGGTTTTAGCACTTTATTGTAGTTTCAAAGAAGACACTGATGCAGCTGATCAGCCACATCATATCTAGAACAATGTTTCCATTTCTGCTTAGTTTGCATTTAATCTTTCTTTAAAAATGAAAAAAAAACTAACTCAATTGAGTTAAAAGGGAATTTGAGAATATTACCTTTTCCCAAAAATTGTTTCTAATATGTTCGTAGAATAGTTCTTCATCTTGGAAAAATGTTTTTGTATATTATGTCCTCATAAGTTAATACCGTTAATACTGCCTGTCTGTTGTTCTTTACAGCATCATATCCACCCTTGCCCAGTGTGTGCCCTGGTGTACCGTTCATCAGAGCAGCGCCCCCCTGTGTTGCCCCGTGGGCCTGTACCCTCTCTGGCTCTGGCGGGCCGCTGGGTCAGTCAGCGCTGTGAAACTCGTCCAACCGTCCTCTTCCTCACCCGAGACTTCACCTTTGACCCTGATCAACACTCGTGGGAGGGCATCTACCGCCACTACTTGGACGCCGCCTGTTCTCAGCCCACTTTCACCCTGAGAGCATCTGGACACTACGCTCAAGGAAACCCCTCCGCCAAGGTTTCGGGAGCCACTGAGTTTGTTTTCAAGGTCACCCAGGTGGGAGTCACAGCTTTGGACCAGCCCACAGTAAAGCTGCTGAATGGGACGAGGCCAGGAAAGTGTGGGCAGGCGGGGGGCTGGGTGGTCGGGGTGGAACAGGACCTGACTCCCACAGATGGGTGCACGGTATTGGGCATCAAGCTGCCGCATAAAGAATATGAGCTCTTCAAGACTGAGCTGAACCACAGGAAACACCCGCTGCTGCTCATCGGAGAGAGGCCGACTGATGGTTCCAGCCCTGACCGACCACAGAGGAGGCCTACTTCCTTTCAGGCCCCCTTGGTGCTTTGCAGTGGGGGGGGGTCACAGGCCTCACACCGCTATCGCTCAGGTTTTAACAGTAAGCAAGTCCAGTTAGCAGTGAGCGGGACAGAGCGGCTGGCACAGCTGGTGTTACTGGTGCTGGGATCCGCACTGTACAGCTGCTTCTGTGTTTATTAAAGACTATAACAATCATACCTGTTCCCACAGCTGAAGTGTTGAAGGACATTGTTTTTCTGGCAGCTTTCCTTCACTCTCCCTCCATATGATGTTGGCCACATGTGTGATGGTCAAAAGAATTCATGAGACTTTCAGGAGAGCTGAATGATTTTTATATCTTCGTGCTCTGTTGGATTGCCAACTGGTGTTCAGGTGCTGCCTGTAGGTTCACTTTAATGACTCAAAACTTCAGCGTTGTATGCTTTATTGCTACCTAAATCTAATCTGTATATAAACCACCAACATATACAAATGTCATGGTTTCATTATGTAAAAATATATTATTTTAAACCTGTTGTATTTGTATAATGTTCAAGAATATGTTTCACTCAATTTCTAGGTGTTTTCTCATGCTACCTGCTTGCAAAGAAAAATCACAGCATTGAAATGTGGATCAGTTATTTCAGTGCAACTTTGCAACAAGACTACCATAAATATTATAAATGCTTCATAATTAGGTTATTGATCAAGTTTTAACCGTGTAATCAAAAATTACTTTAACCTTTTTTTTGCCTTGTCCCTCAGCATGATAAATCCTTTGTTTGTGAATTACTAACCTTTATAACCAGCAAAAGTGAACATAATTGCACAGTTTAAATACAAAATTATTGAATAATCTCTCTGTAAGTGGCAAAGGGGAGTCTTATTGTAAGGTATAAAACCTAGTATTGCCAGTGCTGTAGTGTATGTACTGCACTAGTAGTTAGTACCAGATCAGATGAAACTGACAGGTGCAGATGCTGGCTGATGAGGACAAAGCAAAATTACCAATAAGATCTAACATTTAACAGTAAAGGTGTATGGGGCTCACAATTTGATAAGCTACAGGTTTTTATTCACCTTATTTTCTGATGTGTTATAAAGCTTAGTAATGATTTGTAAAGTGTGACATGCAATGTGATTAATAACCTAATTATGAATCATTAAATTTATTGTAAAGTAGCAGCGTTATGTCTGCATCCAAATGTAAGCCATTTTCATTCCAGCAGACTTTATATGTGAGCTGTTCCAGCCAAATGCCAAAAGTATATCTAATGCACTTTGTACAGGCCATTGTTTTGTCTACATACTGGAAAGTAGAAGATCTGTAATCTTTCAAGTTATCATCCTCACTAGTCTGTTATGCCACTGTGGTGTGAAAAGTGTCTTTATCCTGTTATACATCCTTCACATTAGTGTGCCTTTTTTTATCAGCAGTCAAACTAAACAAGTCAGATAAATATTTATTTTAACCATTTATGCTGTACGTCCTGATGAGAAGAGAATGTTGGTCTAAATTTGTAGTTAGTTTGGTCATTTAAGAAGTGATTATTTTATATGTTTAATAAAAAAAATACTTTTCATAATACTTTTTTTTTGTTGTTGTTAATGCATTGATAAAAGTCTTGGGAAACTTTTAATGGTGCTGCAATTCCAAGAAGTAAACTGAAGAAAAGAAAATCTGGGCTGTAGCATCAGGGAGGAACCAGGAGCTGGATTTTGTCTGGTCTCTGTGGTCTGATTCAAAGCCCAGATAGTGGGATGAGTGTTCTGTTATTTGATAAATAACTGTCATATGGCTCACACATTACACAAGACATTCCAGTCCAGGTCCAAGCACTGAAAAGGCAAAGGAAGAGAATGAGATAGGATCAGCAGTGGATCATTTGAATGCACACACATCAACCTACGAAATAGATTTTGCAGTCGATCTGAAAATAAATGAGCCACGAGAAAAAACAGTTAGGACTCAACAGAGAATATATATAGCTCCCAGTTTTCATTGTTATGACTAAACCCAGCCAAGCGATTTGAGAAAGATATCCTCCATTTGTAAAATCAAGACACCTGCTTGTGCAGAATGACTGCAGGCTTTTCTGTAAACTTCATACAGATGCTATGAATATTTGGAGAAACAATGTTCTTTGAATCAAAGGGGTAGAAGATTAAATAAAATGTCCCATTGTTTTTACAACAAAACAATTTGGAAAATATTGTAATGTGGTCAGTTGGCATCTTTGAAGATTTAATATGTAAGATTTGTGTCTGCTTGTGTGCTTATAGGCAATCTGAACACAATCCACTGAACCAGCATCTGTAGACCTGCCCCTTCTGCTGTGCCCCATATGACCTAACATGGGAAAAAATATGAGTGGAAAACCCATTTGAATTGTGCCACCTTTTCCACATATGATATATGATCATTTTAAAAGTCAAGAAATGTCAGTTTATTGCAAAGAAAATCAAGTAACCTCAGCATATTTGACCTTGTTAAGATAAGACAAGATCAGATCAGATCAGATAAGACTTCACTGATCCCACCATGGGGACTTTTCACTGTTAACAGCAGCAAAATATAAAACACAAAGTGCAGAGAAGACAGGCAGAAAAAATAAATCTGCTGTTTATAAAATATTTCTATTAATTTAAATTGAAGTATTATTTGCATATTTAAAATATAGTTGCAATATAGTTGTTCCTCAAGGGTTAGGTGAAAATCCCTACAAGCCTGGTCAACACCATTTTTAGCAGCTCTGAGTAGCTTGTGGAGAGAGAAATTCCAATTTAAATGACATTTCAACACATTTACCAGCAACTTTCAAGTTAATTCTTTCTTGACAAACATCATGTGTAAATGGTGGCAGAATTAAAACAGGTTTGGACTTCGCTGCTCTATGTAACCCCAAGTTTGACATTTGACAATCTGCATCTTGGTATTATGAAATCATAAGTGAACACATTTGGACAGAATGGAGGAGCACTGGGGGCTTTAGGGGTAACGGATGAACTGATGTTCTAGCTGACTGAAAAACAGTAAAGTTTCAAGTTTAAACTCACTTATATAACAAAAGTATTTGGCTCTCTTGTTCGGACCGATACTGCAGACATCCAAGCCTTCTATTAGACCTTAAATCTCATTAACAGATAAATAATTTACACATTTATAACAAACTAGCACATTGACCCGTGGGGAACCTGGGGTTCTAGATCCTCTGATACAGCTCATTCCTTTACTTTCTTTACTTGGTAAATTCCACTGGCATTTAATAATTCAATAACTTCTCGGCTGGCATGTCTGTTTCTGCACGTGGAATTTGACACCATGGCAATGTGGCTCTATTGTTTATCTGTTGCTAGGTAACACACTTCAATGATGATTCTATGATTATGGGCAAGGCTTGTAAGGCTATTGTATTTCGAAATTACTAATATCTCCCAAAATATTGGTCCTATCGATGTGCCGTTTTCGCTAGTCTCTTCCTTGACCCAAACTACATAAGTATGTCAAACTGTAGCAGTCAGCTCTTTCCGGATTTTGTGTGATGCCTGAGACACACACACACACACACACACACACACACGCAGTATCTACTTCCCCTTTATAATATTGGATTATTATCTAGTAAGTGTGTTGTCAGTAGAGCAATGGTGTTCCTCCAACATTAGAAAAAATATGACAGGCAGCCAGTGGCGACAGATAATTTCTTGATCTTGACTGAATTGTGGCGCAATTTACATGTATGAAATTTAGTCATTTTACAAAACAGTCAAAGAAAAACAGCTCAGTGACTCTTTCATTGCATGTGATTACAGGTCACCAACAACAAAATGCCATTAGCATATTTTACCTCTTTCAGTCACTCTTAAACTATCTATTAAAGTCATAAAATATTAATATTGTGATGAGCTGGTGACACGTCCAGATTATATTCTGTTGGTAGTTGGTCAGGAAGTCTATGGGAACCAGTCATGCAGCCATCAGTGCTTATTCTTCCAGATCATGTCAGTTCATTTATTTCATTTTCAGTCACTAACCCTTGGTGTGAGTGTGTGTTTTTTTTGCTTTTATTTCTGTATGTCTGTTAATTCCATGTCTGAGGTACTGGCTTACCTGGTTGCTTATGTCCGAGATAGTAGCTCCTACATTGATTTATACGTTAAGGATTTGGGCTGTTTTTCCTGTTAAAAGCTTTATTTTCAGTGCTGAGTTCTTTAGTGTCTCTCTCTTATGCTCATTTGCAGCAGCAAAAATCAAGAAACAACCATCTCAACAAAACCTTCACATGAGCACACAAGAGCAGCCCTTTTAAAATCCTTTAAAAATACAATAGCATGGGAGAAAAAAGATTTGGTGTCTGAGAAAAGAATGATGAAAACAAAATTATGTTAATTGGTACTCTGTAGGATTGAAATAGTATGGACAAAGAAAGAAAGAAAGAAAGAAAGAAAGAAAGAAAGAAAGAAAGAAAGAAAGAAAGAAAGAAAGAAAGAAAGAA